>OY751314.1:34006388-34091388 GCA_963564615.1 Rhorus exstirpatorius | reverse complement strand
TTAAATTTTAATAAAAATTCGTTCGTTACGGCACTTTGGTTGATTTTGATCAAATCCGTTTTTTCTTCGCTTAAAAAAAAAAAAAAAAAAATGAATAACAACGTACGAATAATAAAAAACGATATACCTGCGCCTAAAAAACGACTCTGAAAGGGTCTTGGACTGCTGGCGGGTGTTGCGACGTTGTCGCGACTCGTGGCCGTGGTAATTCCCGGCCCCGACGAGACGGTATTCGTCGTGCTCGTCGGCGGTGCCTTCGACAGATACTTTTGCTTCATCTCTTCGGCGGTGAATGACGCGCCCGTGCTGCGTATACCGGAGCCCGTTGAACTCTCGGAACCCGTGCTCGAGTCCGACGATGCGCTTCTCGCTGCCGGACTGTGCACATCCGACGATGTTCGCCTGTTAACAATTTCTCAGCTGTATTGAAAACACCGATTATCGTTCCGATTTAACGCGAAACGAATGTCCCCCTCATAGCATCCGCGATGAAAGATTCGCGGCGAGCTCGATTCGTCGATGAAATTTCAATCAAGTGAAAATGATCGTCAAAGTGTAGATATGAATTGTTTTTTTTTTTTTTAGGGAAATTCTCTAAATTTTCGTAGGGTTCGCTGTTCGTAAATTAATTTTCTTTAGTGAAATGAGATCTTTTGTTAATTGAAAAAGAAAAATTATTAGTGCTCTTCTCCAGGGGTAAAAGTAGGCGTAAAAGTGAAATAATTAAGAAAATGTCGTCGCGTCGTCCCATTTACATAAATTATCCTCACGGAAAAATAAAACTTTACGCTCAAATATGTTCAATTTATATTAATTTTTTGTTCTGTTCCGATCAAAAATGATACCTCTAATTTTTCGAAATTTTTCCACCATTTTGCAAGGATGCGGCGACCTCAAATATCCTTGACATAAAGATGGAGGAGTATCGGAAAATTTTGACGGGATGAGAACGCTAAATATATATTTTTTTTTTTTTTGAATTTTTGTTTGGGAGAAAAAAAATTTCATGGAATTTATTTTTAATCGTGATTTCTTGTCGTAAAAAATAAAATTAAAAGGAACTTCGTTTTCGTAAAATTCGATTTTCTTTTTGGTCCAAGAGTAAAAACGAAGAAAAAGATGCTCGATTCCATTAATTTCTCGAGTTCGGCATCGTTTTCTTCGTTTTACTCTTGAACCAAAAGGAAAATCGAATTGTACCACGATTAAGTTTCTGTTTATTTTATATTTTACAGCAGGAAACCATCGTTAAGAATAAATTCCAAGAATTTTTTTTTTTTTAATGTCCATCTTCGTGTCAAGGATATTTGAAGTTTGCCACACTCTTGCAAAATGGTGGAAATTTTTTGCAAATTTAACGATATCATTCTTGACCGAAGCAAACCAAAAAATCCATTGGTAATCAGAATCCGAGGGAATCAGGCCAATGACCCCGTGGTTTAACGTGGAATACCCAAAATACTTTTGCATACTTTTGCATAATTGTATTTTTTTTTTTTTCTCCACTCGTAGAAAACGTCAACTTTTCTAAACAATAATTGTACAATACGGATTGTAATTTGTCCTGCGGTTCGTATGTACATCCAAAATTGAGAGTAAGATCAAAATTACATATTGTTCGAAGAAAAAAGAAAATATATAAATATTGAAAACAACGAGATATACCCTCGTGTGCGTATATCTAATCGCTTTTGTTACCATCGACGTTATCGAAATTCGAGTAATTTGTCAAATAATGAGCCCGCAGTTCGTCGATGCTTGTCGCAATTTTGTCAAATTCGTCGTAAAGAAATATCCCGATCATTCGATTTTACATTCGAATACACGCAAGTCCAAAAAGTCACACTTGTATAGAATCCTTATGGGAGGATTTTTTTTAGCCGAGAGATCAATGAATGGACTCGTTAGTGACGAAAGTTTGAACGAATTGTATATTTAATTAATGCTGAAACATCGTGTCTATGATATCTAATAATCATCAAAGTATAACGTTCACGCAGTTTATACGCGAAGTAAATATAACATATTATGGTAATGTGGGTAATACAGATATGAGTATAAATAATGAATGAAGGGTGATACATGACGACTTTATTGTCAATAAGAAGAGAAAATATATATGTGTGTGTATATGTATATATGTATACATATAAACGCGCTAAGACATAAAACACTGGATACACATGGTGAGCACTGATTTGCATAATATAACAAGGCACATTAACAGAATAATGAGATTGGGACCAACGTAAACCCGATGAGTCATATTGTTCGACGTTGACAAGGGGCAAGCCACAGTTATGCAATTGTTTTGCTGGCTGATCCTGCAAAAGATAAGGTGAGAAAAGAACTTTTTCATAAGAACGCGATGAGATTCGTGAAAATTATGGTTAATTCAGGGGGAGAGAAAAATTGTTCGATCTTTTCGATATATACCGGAATTGAGATATTCACACGTTGCTGAAGCTTCCGGGTTGGCATAAATTTTTTTCATTTTCTTTTCTTTTTTTTTTTTCTCCCGATCGATTCGCGCATCGTCGAGAAAGCTCTTTGTTGAGGGTTCGATGGAAGAAATTTTTTTTTTTTTTTTTTCACACACCAGATTAATTTCTGGCTATAGAGAGAAAAAGAACGCGGTCGTTCACGCTCGAATGCAATATCCAGCATTGAAGTGCCAAGGTAAAAAAATTTCAACGAGAGCTCTTCTCTTTGTACGTTCGTACTGCAATGCCACTGGCTAATTCGATGGAAATATCGAGAATGAGAAAATGGAATATTTTCTACTGAAGCAGAGAGTGAATATGTGTGTGTGTGTGTGTGTGTGTGTGAGAGAGAGAGAGAAAGATCTTTTTCATCAAATTTGGCAAGTATAATTTTACAAGTGTATTGTATTTTTTTTTTACAGTACGTTATAATAGCATCTATAATAACAATAATTATCGATAGAAGACTTTGAAAATTCGCATTTTTGAAAAAAAAAAAGAGAAAATTACCACGTGCTTCATCAATAAATAGGTCGTATTTAAAAATCTGTAAGAAATTGTAAAAAAAAAATCGTAGCTCTGTGAACCAAAAGTTATTCTAAAGCTCAAACGATTGAGAAGATAACGAACTTTGAATGAATTCACTGCTCCACCGTAAAATCAAAATTGCAGCAATTAAATCAAAACAATATTTTCGGTTAAAAAAATAGTTGTCGCTCAAAGTTTCTTTAAAGATCCAAAGTCGATGGATCTTCGCCCCAGTTCCCTAATTCCCTGTCAATTTTCTCATATATATAGTTGAAGAAAACATGATCGCGAGAAAAACTTTTGAAAAAAAAAAAACGTCGGTTCTTTTTCCTACACGGAAGGAATTTTTTATTAATTTTTACTGTGAAATCACAGTAACGGGCGGACAAACCCATAATTTTCCAAAATTTAGGAAATGAAAGGTAAATTTTCATGGAAATAAGTCAGAATTTACTGTCGGGTGACGTAAATTTGAAATTTTTTCAAGAATTTTTACTGAAAAAATCAGTAAATTTTACCTAAATATAAACATTTTATAATTTTCGGTACACTTGTCCCCACGTTAAAATTTTAAATGTAATTTTTACCGTTATTTCACAGTAAAAATTGATAAAAAAATTCTTTCCGTGTAGACAAACAATGGGACACAGGCGTTAGTTGCAGGTTTGACGGACAATTAGCAATTTTACACAACGAGATATAAAATAATTCATCACTCCGGGGCAAATTTTTTTGCATCATATATCGTCTCGAATTATCGCGATTGCGTCTCTCTTTACCTTGCTATCGGTGTTCTTCTCGGTGTTTCCTCGACGACTTCGCGCTCCTGTTGTTCCCGTACAGGTGGCGTGTGCACCGGTGACGTTGCAACGGGCTGGCGTTCCTCGACCGTTTCCGTCGCTTGCGACGCCGGTGCATTCTTATTCTGCTTCTTGATCCTCGAAATCTCATCGTCCTCGCTGACCTGTTTTGCCATTGCCGTTGGCGCCTTTCTCACTTGGATCTGCGTCGTGTGAGGAAAAAAAAAAAAACAGAAACAAAAAAAAAAAAGAAATACCATGGTTCACACCTCGTTATCGCGAAATTATAATTGAAATGAAAAAAAAAAAAAAAAAAAAAACAAAAATTGTTTAATGCCTTTGTCAATCAATTTATTCTTTCACGTTTCAATAAAAGCATCCAAAACATCGAGCACGTTATGTACAATGACGTCGAGAATTCTGAAAGAGGACGAAAAAAAAAAAAAAAAAAAAAAAAAATGGGAGAGGATGCGCATGATTGTCTCGATAAAATTTTTGCAAAACAATCGCGATTTTTTGCTTCCTCGTGTAGAGGAAACTTTCGAATGGTAAATTTTTATTTCTTTTTTTTAAATTTATGATGCCAATTTAGTTCAAATTTGATGTCAAAATATCGAAAAATCAAATTTAAAAAAGAGCATCCTGGATGTGTGCGAATTTTAAGGAAATTTGTTTTTTTTTTTTAATGTCTTTGATCCCTCCAGCTTATCCAAATTTTGTGATATGAGGCTAAAAGTTATTACAGCAATACAGAATCATTTTCATTTAAGATTTTATGAAATTTTGAACTTTTTTTTTTCTCTTCGCGTGAATCATTACAGGATGATTGGTCTTGAATTTTGCGAGAATCGATGAAAGAGATTAAATTATTCCTCCGGAATTTCGTAACAGTTCCAATTTTCGCGAATTTTCGGCTCGAGGACCGAGCCGCATTTTTCATTGAGCTTGGAAAAAAAAAAAAAAAAAAAATCGACGAAGGGATTTGGATTTCATTGAATTCAGAATTTTTCGAATATTTCAAGAACCAAATCAAAACCGTGCAAATTAGAAACTTGCTTCTAATTTTTATTTTCTGCATTTTACGAGTGTTCACATAGTTTCAATGATTTTTATTTATTTATTTTTACGATATTCATAAATCGAAATTCGACGAAAGAAAAACAAAAAAAATATTAAACGAATATCAGAATGATAAAAAAAAAAAAAAAAAAAATTACGAATTCTCACGATCTACGATATTCAATCCACTGAATCACTGGAAATTAAGAAAATAAATAA
Organism: Rhorus exstirpatorius; assembly: GCA_963564615.1. Classification (NCBI taxonomy): domain Eukaryota; kingdom Metazoa; phylum Arthropoda; class Insecta; order Hymenoptera; family Ichneumonidae; genus Rhorus; species Rhorus exstirpatorius. The sequence goes on along the minus strand of OY751314.1, from coordinate 34,086,299 downwards.
ATAAAACTCTCTGCTCTATATTATCATGTCATACTCTAAACGTGGCGCGCATGCGTTTTATCGCATTGCCGCAAAAAAAAAAAAAAAAAAAATTCATCGACGCAATTAATTGCACACTCGAGACGCGTGTACTAAGCCTCACGATTACAAAATATCCCGAACGGATGAGAGAGCACATGACGATCAAAAATATTATAGATGAAGAGAAAAAAAAAAATTAGAGAAAAAAAAAACAAAAATGAAACAATACCACAATTTTTTTTTTTCGTTTATTAGATGAGCCAATTTTAATTCACTTGTGTATTAAAGAGAGAGAGAGAAAAGAAATTAAAAAATTCATTCAAACGAGTTTTTTTTTCGTATCGAACTTATTTTTTTCGTTGCGTGGACCGAGAGACAGAGAGAGAGTGAGAAGGAGATAAAGAGAGTTGTTCGGTTTGGATCCGATCGCACGCTCGCAAGCTCACGGAATTGTGGGCAGGACAATCACTGTCAAACATATAATAAATCACACGTCGTCTTTAAACCGTTTTTTTTTTTTTTTTTTTTTTTTTTCGAGAGGAGTGAGAGAGAGAGAGAGAGAGTAAAACGTTCAAAATCCTCAAAGTTTCACGGTAAATTGAATTTTCGTTCCTTCACACGATCTTTGGCTGCTTATTCTTTCGTTTTGTATTTTTTGTGCAAAAAAAAAAAAAAATTGGATCAACGCGAAAAAAGTATTGAATGAAAAAAGAAAATTTGAATAAACGTGCGAAAAGAAATTGACAACTCACCTGAGGCTTTGGTGCCGGTGTTTGAGGGGTCGCCGGTTCCTCCTTCTTTCGTTTTCCGGCTCTCTCGCACTCCTGAAGCTTCTTCATGACTCTCGGTGAATCCGTGAGCCTGAATATACCCGACAGTGGACCACGCGCCGCGTCCTCGGTGTCCAATACTTTTTCCCGAGGATTGCTCTCGGCAGGTGTCGAGGTGAATCTCACCGTTGATCTCGTATCACCGTCCGACTCCTCGCCGTCGCGATGACGCATGAAACGACTTCTGTATCGTGATTTGTTTCTCGGTGCCTCGTATTCGGGCGCTTCGTATCTTTATTTAAAAAAAACAACAACAACAACAAAAAATATCGAAATTTATCAAGCCAATAGTTACGAGGCACAATATTAATCGCGAAACTCTCGATTTTTGTTAAAACGAATTTATATTTCTTCGTTCTCTCCCAGAGAACAGAGTGAAGAAGAATAAATTCTTCCCTGTTGATTAAAAAAAAAAAAAAATTCATATAGAAATTTAAAAATTATCGAATTGCATTTAATTAAATTCAGAAATTTCAGCGATTTCAAAAACTTCTGAGATTCCTCAATCTGAATCCATGCTCGATTCGTTGCATTGTTATTCTTCCAAATATGATTCCTCTCAAAAAAATGTTGAATTATTACAATTAAAATAAAATTTCCCTTTTCGTATTTCAAATGAGACGTTTTCCTCAGACAAAATTTAAATTGCTGAAAATTTGCTAATTGCAATAGTACGAAAAAAAGAAGATCGATAAACAACGAGGTCATTAAAAGCTAGCTTTATAACGGGACAAAGTTCATAACTTCTTTCCTTTAGCTCGCCAGGGAGTCGAAACATTTCACGATGGCTCATAAATCGCCCGGTTTATAATCTCACAGAGTTGTATAATACCCGAATGTTGTTCGCCCCGAAGGACCATTTCGTTGCGTTACACGCAGCCTTCATCTCATCTCCATTTAAGAGCGAGTAGAGTGTGTAACGAGCATATAGAGACCGAGATAGAGAGAGAGAGAGACAAGAGAGAGAGAGAGAGAGAGATCTACATAGATGTAATAGTGCAAAGCGAGTGGGATGTTGCCGAGTGCATAATACTTGCAATTTGCATTGCATTCACGAGAGTTCTCGAAGCTCGTATCTTGTCAGAGGGAGAAACGAGCTGGCAAACGATCTGGCAAATATTATGTTACTCGAGGGATGAGAAAGAAACAGAGAGAGAGAGAGAGAGAGAGAGAGAGAGAGAGAGAGACGCTTTAGCAATTAAATTTTCAGTAGGGATCGAGTGCGATATGTGCAAAAGTTGGTTATTCCGCGCGCATGGGAACTTCTTACCCCGACCCGTCCCAGCATCCTTCGCCTTCCGGGCAAAGGGGAAAAAAACCTCCAAAATGAGCGCATGTGTTACTCTTATTTATAACGTATGCACCTCCGAAATAGATATGTAGGTCATTTAGGGTGTTAAAAGGAAAAAAAAAAAGAAAAGAAAAGATAATAATCTTATGCGACCTCGATGCTCCCGGAAAAAGAGCGATGAGAACCAGCCGGCTTATATTCCCGAGTTGGAGGAAGTTAAAGGGTTTGTGGGATTGGCCAAAGGCCAGAATAATCTGCGATCGCGATCGAGGCGTCTTTTTACAGGCTACCAACGTTTTCAAACGTGCCTCGTTTACGAAACTTTCATATTTCTCTCTCTCTCTCTCTCTCTCTCTCTCTCTGTCTCTTGTGAAATATCTCCTTGTGTTATCCCTCAAGGGACACTGTAATATACGACGACGCAGACCGGGGGAGCAAGCCATGCTTGTACTATGAAAAACGTTACAATTCTATTGCGATTCTTGCACGTTTCTTTCCCATCTCAGAATCCATATTCCTGTGGCCAGGGAATCTCAAACATATAGGATATTTTTGATTGATAGATTAAATTTTTTTTTTTATTGCGTGATTGATCTTCATCGAGTTATTCATGAAATCAATTTTTTTAAAATTCATTTACTATTTTTTTTTAATCGTTACAGAATATCGACTATAAATAATGATTCTCATCGTTTACTTTTCTCCCCGAAGAGCGTGGCATTGAAAAAATAAGCAACGTAAAAAGTTCGAAAAACTTGAAAAAAATTATATCGGAAAATAATTAATTTTTTGTTAAAACTTTGTATTAATTGAATCATTTTTCTTCCCAATACTTTGATTGACTTTGATTCAATTCAATCGAGCTTGTCAATTTGATCCGAAAAATGATCTTTCTTCTAACTACCACAAAAACTTGAACTTTCGAACGAGAAGTACGATAAATATCATTACTTTTTCTCCCTGCAGTGCTCGAAGGAAATTTTAATCGAGACAGGTACTTGGAAAATTGCAAAAAATTTCGAAAAAAAAACTGTACTATCTGATAATGAGTTTCGCTAACAATCGTGGAAAATTTGAAATTTTTTGTAGCCTTAAAAAATAATTTTCGATGAATTCATTCAATTTTTATCACCGAATCAATTAATTTTACTACTTGTAAATTTATTATTTTTATCATCATCGAAATTCAAATTAATGCGCGACTTTTAATTACGTAAATGCGTCGAAATTGTGAAAGAAATTCACATAGATGTTTATGATAATCGATATCAAAGTTTTTGACAATTTTGGCTTTTCTCACATTTTTTTACGAGTAAATTCGCAAGGTAAATGTACCAGTGGCCGCACACGTCCCAGTCGTCGCACATAAATTATTTTCATCTGTTTATTCCGGCCCCGCATGTTATATTGAGGCCCAGAGATGGGCAGCATCGATTACATTTTTAATTGAATTGCCGGTTTAATTACACATTACTTTGAGCATTGTAATCGTATTCCATTTAACTACAAATGCTCAATGTAATTAGTAATTAAATTAAATTAAATTATTAATTATTTGTGCTGCAAAGGGTTGACATTTTTACGTACGTATGTATTCGAGATTTTTATGTACGTATGCGTATTCGAGATAAATTATAGCTAATTTTTTTCAGGAAAAATTAGGGTTTTCCATGCAGCAGTTATAAACTTCCCGCAAAGCTCAATTGAACCATGCAATCTTCGTGTTCCATTATTGGGACAAGCAAATCATGAGCTGTACCCCTGTACCCCTGTATCCCTGTACTGTGGCCCAGTAGCCGCACAGTACGACATTCAGCTGTTTCGCGATCGGTGTCGTTATACTTACATATGGCAATGCCGGACCAGTGACACGGTGTCAAAATTAAATCCTTGACTTTCCCGATCAAATTGAAATTTTGTATTTTGAATTAATCGGTATACATTTTATCGTGATGCACGATTGAGTTCCAAAAGCTAATTCTATCGTGATTTGAGAATCGATGCTCATTAACTCGGGCTTTTTAGCGTTCGAATATCGTATTGTCCGGACACTGGGTCTGCTCGTGTCCGTACACCGGGACATGGCGAATAAGCGCTGTGCGAACACTGGTACATTCCAGCTTTTCATCTTTCTCGCGGTATACGTTATAAATTACGCAATATTTTAATGAACATTGCATGTGTTTTGGAAACTCTAAATAATAATCTTCAAGGTGTGTTCGAAGTCATTGACAGAACGCATTATATACGTCCTAAATTTGTATAGCAATCTGAACGGTCTCTTAGGTGTGCGGTCACTGGTACATTTATCTTACGTGTCAAATGTACTCCGATCAATCAACTCACACAATACATAACATCTATTGATATATTTACATATTACTCACTCGTAATCGGGAACGTATCGATTTCTTGCCAAACGTTCTTCCTCCTGTTGGCGATATTGGGATGCTAGACGATGATCGCTCTTGCTCCTCATTAGTCCGGGTGAGCCACCGGGCGGTGCCAATCCACCGGTGGTTCCCAAGTGTCCGACACTTCCGGTTTCGGGCTTGATGTTGAGCTCACCATAACCCGCGACGTGAAGTACCAGCTGATTGGGCTCGTGTGCCATTACGAAACGCACACGACGCCCATAGTCACCGGCCTCGTACTCGAAATTTCTTCATTAAGAAATTACGTTTTCCACGTTAGGGTTGAACGATCGATGAGGGCGAAGTCGAGAAAGATAGAAAAAAAAATAGATAAAATGAAATTCATGATGCAAAGAAAAAATAAAATAGGAAGGAAAGAAAATAAGATTCAAGCGGAAGCTTGCACATTTTGCTTGTCCAAATTTTAAAGTTTGCACGTTTTATTTTCCCCCCCAAAATGGCCAGATACCATTTTTGAGGGTTGTCGGTGGAGTTGGCGACGTTAAAACGCGTTTTTTTTTTTTCTCGAGATATTCAAATTTTACCAAAATCTGGACTGACCGAATCTGGCAAAATTATATACCAAACATCCCTCCAGCCCAATTCATTCGTGTGAAAATTTTTGCCCGATCTAGCTCCTATTTTACGGAAGTCGTACGACGGACTTTTTTCAAATTATCATTTGACATTTTCCCCCAAGTACGAGCCACGCGGTTGATTCGTATTTTTTTTTTTCTTTTTTCCTCAAAATTTTATTCTTCAACTTTTCGCGTCACGTGTGCTTTGGTACAAAGATCGAGGAGAAAAAAAAAAAATTTCATTCACAAAGCTTCGTACGTGACAAAGAAAAATTATGTAATGAAATGGACGAAGAAAAAAAAAATATGAAATTGAGAGTAACACAAAGGTCTCGTACAATATAATCCCAGTTTACAGAATGAAGGCAGAAGGTTCGAAAATCGACGAGGAAGATTGTACTTTAGCCAGATTTAATCAAATGAAACCGTACGATCGTTCTTTCTTATCCTGCGATTGCTTGACTATCAATTCTCGTCCCGTCTATTCTTCGTTACCGCTGCGATATCGCAAGGATTCATACTTTTTCATTGGCGAATTAAGCGAGAAGCGAAGAAAAATGAAAAAAAAAAAAAAAAAAAAAAAACGAACACGAAAAGAATAGTTTAAGGGAAAAAAATAAAAAAAGAATACGAAGCGTATACCTGATGAATTCGACGGTGCGTAGAAAGAGTTCTTTCGTATCGAGAAGTTCCGCATCGTCCCACGCCACATTCTCGTTTATATGAGCGTCAGCGAGATCGCAGTTACTCTGAATATTTGCTATCTCAAGCTCGAGATTCTCCTTGAGCTGGATAAGACCGCGTATCTCGGTACCGGAATAACGCTCAATCTCGTTGCGCAAATGTTCCGTACGATCTTTCAATGCTTTGCTCAATCTTCGATATATCTCGTCGACCTCCTCGGCCACGGACGCGCAATTCGTCTGTAAGCCGAGGGTGTTCTTCTCCACGAGGGCGAGAGCATCTTGCAATCGATGAAGACCACGACGTATCTGCGGATCCCGATGATAATATTCATAATTCGTCATTATTATCATAATAATGATATTTCACGGAAACAAAAGAAAAAAAAAAAAAAATCTGGCAAATGCCAATCCTCGACTTCCCCTGTATCACGTTTTTTTTTTGTTTCGCCAAATTGACAGTTTCCCTAAAATTCCAAATTAAATTCAGTTTATATTTCATCGATAGTATATTTCATCAAGAGAAAAAAATTCATCACTAATTATTTGAACTTCAACGAATCTCGCGAATAAAATTTTCACAATGGCCAGTAGCAACGGGACAACGGAATTTTCTGACGCTATATTGAAAGCCCACAATGAATATCGCGCCAAGCACGGTTCACCGAATCTCAAAATCAGCGAAAAGGTTAGGCATCAATCGCGAGATCGTCGGAGCAGAAAAAAAATATTTCCGAACCCCAAACAAATGTTATGGGGGTGCTTAAAATTTGGAAAAAAAAATCTCTCCAATTTATGACTTTTGCTCAAAAATCATGCGTCGATGAATCTTCTTTTATTTTAAATTCGAGTTTTGCGCACAATATCGTGATGAATTCGATGCTTATTTAGTTGAATAAAATCGCGCAAGAATGGTCGGAAAAATTAGCAGCGGAAGACAAGGCCAAGCACAGACCGGACAATCCTCACGGTGAAAATATCTACATGGCCGGGAGCACAGATCCGAATTGGAAACTCGAGGGCGATACCGTTGTAAAAGACTGGTACGAATTTATCCGAATACCTTCCTTTTTGTTTATTCAGTCGATCGAAATGTCCCGATTCTCCATACGTTCGTATTTTATCTTCAACTTTCGAAATTTTTTCTCTTTTTCGAATGCCAGTATTTTCTTTCCAAAATTTCATTCATTTTTACACAAAAAAAAAAGCTTTTGTGATCCCATCACTTGTGATCATTATGGTCTTGAAGTTATGAATTTTGTAAATTTACGAAACTTCAGTTTTAAAAATTTGCATCTCCAAAACTAGGGATCATAGATGCCTCGAAATTTTTTTTTGCAAAAAATCAAATAAGGTTGCAAAAAATATCTATATATTGGTTCCCGAAAAAAAAAAAATCGAACAGCTACCCAACTCAACCCCTCGTCAAATTATCAATATTATTTTTTGAAATTTCGATTGAATTCCGAAAATTACATAGCATCAGTTTTTCGACATAATTTTGAAAAATTATGTTTCTATTTCATTCGTCACGCTTCCAGAAAACTCTCCGTCAAATAAAAAATATATATATATATGTATAATGTATATATAATGAAAAATTAGAAAGTGGATCACTCGAATGTGTAGGTACGACGAAATAAAGTTTTATAAATTCGGCGAGCCGTCGCCGAAGAATGCGGGCGAAGTGGGACATTTCACTCAATTGGTATGGAAAGACACTACGGAATTGGGAATCGGCGAGGCCAAGAGCAAAAGCGGAAAAGTTTACGTAGTCTGTAATTACGATCCGCCTGGCAATGTAATTCCGGATTTCGACAAGAACGTGCTTCCCATTAAGGAGGCCTCCAAGGTACACCGTACCGTTAACATTAATCCTCTGCACAAGATTTTTTTCTTTGTATTTTTTTGCGGATCTAAAGACCTTTAAGGATTGACAGGTAATCGATGATGAGGGAAATCGAGATGAGAGAGCACTTTTTATCTTCAGGGATGTAGGAAAGTCTATTAATTTTTCATGAGCACACTTTTACCAACAGACAAGAAAAAAAGATTTCTCGAGATTCCATAAATTTTAGTTCATTATCATATGTTTTTTTTTTAATTCAAGTACATTGTCAGGGTAAATCAAGGACCGTTGGGACACTTTTTGTAAATTGGCTTCAATTTTTTCAGGATTTTATCTACTTTTAAAAAAATTACGTACTGATTATATATTTTGTATTGAAATTCACAACGATATTTTTTCCTGGTTACTCCTCTCTCTCTCTCTCTCTCTCTCTCTCTCTCTCTCTCTCTCTCTCTCTCTCTCTCTCTCGGACTAATTTTTTTCTGGCTCCCCCCAACCTGCACAAAAATCACAAAAAAAGTGTCAAAATAGCCAACTTACCTGCGAGTTTATACGAGTGATCTCACGTCTGAGTATGTCCATATGAGCGTCCTTGCACTCGGGACAACATTTTTTCTCGCAATGAACGCATAGCGAGCAATAGCTCTTTTCCGAACACACGCCGCAACGCTCCATTGTTTGGCCGCTCGTCGGATCCGGAAGCTCGCCGGTTATCTCGATGTGCAGCTCCAAGAAGCGTTGCAGCGTTACGTTCGTTGGGAATGCCTGTACACCCTGGAAATATTAAAAAAAAAAAAAAAAAAAAAAAAAAAATACGATTATGCGGATCATTTTTCTCGGCAACGAGAATTTCAATCGAATTAATTCTACTCGAAGCAAATATTTCTTAACAGAAGCGCTTTATCGGAGTGAAGTTTACTTTGCAAAATTCGGAAATTCACGACTCGAAAATTCAATTTAAAAAACCTGATTTTACAAATTGACCATCGAAAAATCGTTTCGAAAAAAAAATTGAGAAAAAACTGCTATTTTTTCAAAAAATTGTTTCATTTTGAAAAAAAAAATACATCCCCTACAATTTTTTAGATCTCGATCTGAATACTTGTTTGTTCGAATCAAATATAGGGTAGACGTACCAGTTGTGCGCCGCTTTCAGCATTTTCGAACATTCATTTACGAACAATGTTCACATTATTGCAAATTCAGAATTTAAAAAGTGATCGATGTAACCTAAAAGGTACACGGATTCGAATTGTCATCATTTAAAACCTTTTCCGATCACGATAAATAAGAAAATAGGAAATTATCTTGTAGCTGTCATTTTCACCACTAGTATGGCCACAATTGTACTACTTTTGGTCATCCCAAGTACCAGTTGTGGCCACCAAAAGCTTTGAATTGGGATTGGCCAATTGACTTTGGATAATGATAAACCGTAGTCTTCTCACCCCGGGATCCCTAACACTTCTGACAAGGAAACTACACAAACCGCTCAGTGTTGTTTCGTCATATTTCGTTGACATACATTAGCAGATATTCAATACAGCAATCGATATTGTTGCGGAAAAATCTTGAATATATCGAAATATTACACTCGATGAAGTGAACATAGCCTTGAAACTTCAAAAAATTCGAGGAAAATGCGGAGTGGCCACAAACGGTACAGTGGCCACAACTCGTACGTCTATACCCTATGCCGTTCCGTTCGATCCAAATACAATTTTTAATTTTCATCCACCGAGTCATTTTTATCGTTATAATTAATTCGTTTTGTTGTGATTGTTATGAACGACAGACCACGAAACGTCGAAAGGGATAAAGATATGAACGTCTCTCGCCGAAATATTTTTGGGTCTCCGCAATGTATAATGAAGGAAAGAAAGAAAGACAGAAATGTTAGCCATCGATATATTTGAGACGAGAGACGGCGTGGGCTCCTCGTTATTGCGGGTCTCTCGTGCGTATTGCATAGGTGAAATACTAACCTGATAGGGTATACGATGTTCGGCGCGGCATTCTGGACACTTGACCTGTCGACGCACATAGTCGACGAGTCCGTCCATGCACGGCTCCATGCAGAAGCTGTGCTGGCATGGTAGAAGCTTCGGATTCCTGTAGCGATCGAGGCATATAGCGCACGTAAGCAATTGCTCGAATTGCTCCATGCTCCCTGAAAAAAAAAAAAATTAAACAAAAAAAAACGTTGTCAACGATGAATTAAAAATTTTTAACAAATACAATATCTTCCTTCGTCTCCCATTAAATTTGTACATCTATCGGAGCGTGTGTACGACAGCGCTTTTGGATCGATTCTAAATCTTTTTGCAGTCAATCGATCATCGCCAAGCAAAAGCTTCATTGTATTTCCTGGCGTCGAGGCGTTTTTTTTATTTTGCAAAATTTCCTGGTAAAGTTTTTTTTTTGTTTTCCGCGTTAAAAACCCGATTCGCACGAAAGCAGAGACGCACGCGAGAGGGACGAGGGAATCGAGAGAATCATGAAAATTTATTTCCGTTTCGCGACCTCGAAGCTCACGAGCCGAGAGAGTATAGGCATCATCTTGAAGCGGATACCGCCTACGGGTTATCGTCATTCGCGAATTTCGCCTTTGAAAACAGACGCGTCTTTCCAAAGCTAAGAGCGATGGGTGGCGGATAGGCGCGGGGGAAAGAGGAGAAACGAGACGTCGACGTTCGCTGACTGTGACGACGTCACAAGAGACAGAGAGAGAGAGAGAGAGAGAGAGAGAGAGAGAGAGAGAGAGAGAGAGAAACTTTGGGGAAAAGCCCGTTGTTTCTTGATACGCATTGACTCGATCTAAGCTCGAAGCAACGAAGGAAATTCTTGACGCGTGTTACAGAGCTGCGATAAAGCCTAGGCGCAGCGAGACAGCGTGTATCACTTTGATATACAACGAGACAGATAGCTAAATGAGAATCAAGCCGCGAATATCAGAGACCTATTGTTGCCTTTAGACGAACCACTTGTTGATCCTAAAGTGAATTGTGTGCTGTTTGCGTGGGTGCAACAGGCCAAATTCACCAAAAGCTTCTCTATTCTCCGTCAACTGTCGGCGATGCATGTGTTCCGCGAGACCAAGAAATTGGATATACATGATTTATACGCTTTCCTGCTGTCTCTGTGAAACGAGACTTCAGCAACTCAGTTTAACGCTCTCGATGAAAATACGATCCACCGCGATGAGGAAGGATGAATAAATTTGCATGAAAAATGAGACATTTTTGACGCATTTTTTTTTACTCCATCAATTGTGATAATCTCACAATTCGTGTTCCGAGAATGAGGTTTATTTGAGTGCAATAAATCATTACTTCAGTCGGTTCAAATTTGATTTGAAGGGTAAATCGTGCTTTACCACAATCCGAAATTTATTCATCATGTTGTAATTATTATTCACTTCGATATACAACCAATTTTCCTCCATTAATTATTCTCTTCGCCACGCAAAATTCCATGTTTTATGACACGATGATCGTAGCATATCCATCGTATTTTCACGAAATGATATAAACGAATTTTTGCGGTCTCGACAGCTTGATGCGATTCATAATTAGCGGAAAATTTTCGACAGGATAAAGATCGTAAACGTGTGGTGAATTCAATCAGTGTTCATTTCTACAAGCCGAATTAATGGCACAACGTAACTACCTCGTTGTTAAAAATTAACAAGGATTTTATGCACGAAAACAAAGCATTCTTGAGAAAATTTAAAATTTGTGATTTTTTTGCATAGGCTATACTTGTGTTTATTTATCTTTAGACGAGACACTTTATATGCGCGAAAAAATCGCGAAATTTTGCCAACTCCGTCCGGAATTTGCGGATATATATGTTTCAAATTTTTTAATTATCAATAATAATTTACTGGAGATCAAAATTAATCGAAACTAGAGTATAAAAATAATCAAGTTCAATTCGTGCGTCCTGCGGGAAGTGCCGAAAATTCCAACAAGGCTGCCATGGCCGCATTGAGAGACTGTCATTGAAAATTGTCCCGTCCTCCACCGAATTTACAAGGTGGCGCTTTATCGTATTTTCTCGTGCAAGCACGATGGCAACAGAGTCGCGATATCGTCATTGAAAATAACGATGAGCGAACGAACGAACGCGGTGAAGAATTTTTGTGCTCGTCATTTTAAAAATTGGTCCAGGCATAAAAATATAACCTTGCAACCGCAAATAACGGAGCGGTAAAAAATATTTGTGAAATTCTGTTAATGACGAAACAAAAAACAATTCATTATTCGAGGAATTTGAGAGTTCTTTATTCGTCAATTTTCCAAAAATTTTACGTAAGATTTAACAAATTTTTCACTCGAAACAAAATACGTATATTTCAATTTTACGAAATTCTTCGTTGCCTCAAATATTTTTGTCCTTGCTTTTTTTATTTCGAAAAAACGTCTATACATCCAAAAATTTATAAAAATTCATCGCGGTAGAAACTCGATGGTTTTATGCTGCCCTAGTTCTTTCAATTTCGCGAAATGTTCATGCCGTATCTGTATCCCGAAATCAATTACCCTCTATTACGTATCAACTGCTAGCTGACAAAAAGGCATGGCACAGGTTATCCTACTCGTGAAAATCGTGTCTTTTTTTCCACTCCAACACTCGATACAGTATACACACGTACAATATAATATTCGCAATGGAAATTTCGAAACGAGCACAGCACCCAACCTTTTACGCCATCATCGTAAATACATTTTTTATTATAGACATCAACGACCTCTCGCCTCCATTTTGAGTTTCAAAAATACGTATTTTTTTTTTCCTCCTTCCTCCCCCATCTCGTTTTATTCGCTATATCATCCCAGGAGAGCGGCGAGGGGCGGGGGAGGGGGGGGGGGGGAGACAAAAAGAAAGAAACATCGACCTCGGAGCTTATTTAGTTCGGGAAGTAAGAAAAGAAAATGATAATTTTGTTGGTATAAAGTTTTTCCACCATCCGTGTCGCGACGCGTGAGCGTTTTGGGTTGAGAATGTCGCGGCGGGGTGCGCGGTATAAAGTGAGCACGCGCGCGTGGATGGCACTTAGAGATTTTATTAATAGACGACCACCTAACCGCACACGTATACGCCCGTGGTCTTTCACTCTCGTTCTTTCGGCTGGCGACTCCGGTAAACGAGAACACGCGATAAATAATGATTCAGCCACACACATTTTCTTTGTCCATATATCGCCGATATATGAACTTTGGCGGGGTCGGGCAGAAAGAAATGGATGGAAAAAAAAGAAAAACGAATGTTCGTTTGCTTCGATTTAAATGCAAACCGTGCTCTCGTATTTTATTTTTCTCTCCCCAACGAGTCCCAACAAGCCACGATTGTCTTCTCTATACCTCTTTCATACGTGTTTCATCCCCTTTTTTTTTTTCGTTATCGTCGATGTGAGAAGAATAAAAAAAAATACCTACTTACTATCTCTGTCGTATATGCGTGTATTCGTGTGTGAGCGAGCTTTCCTAAAATCGTAGTTTATTCGTTAAAAGAATAATCGCGGTTTTCTCGAGGAAACGAAAAAAAAAAACAACCCTTCTCGTCCGGGTGAAGATATGTTTTTTTTTCTTCTTATTCCGAATGAACAATCTTTATTGTTTCACGAGGATGATTGCGTCGAGGGTTGTATAGCCGTGTGGCCAGCACAACGCGCTGATCGTTTCCCCTTTTATCTTATTTTTTTTTATACCGGACGTTGCGTCTATAAATTTACATATGCGTGCGCGTATGCGGGGTATGTTAAACTTTAGAATACACTTTGAAATATAATAGAACGATCGATGGGTGATCGATCGATGAGCGGCCTCGCGGGGGCGATCGATCACGGGCCGCGTTAATTCACGAATCGATATGTTTTATATCAGCCTGCCGGCGATATACCACCGGGTCAGAGATTCGACTATACTGATGATCGAAGCCGCTAACCGGCCGGACCAGTTTCACGATCTTAAAGCTCCCGACATCTAAACTTAGAACACATCGCGGGCATCTTCCATCTTCCAGAGGCTTGCTTATTTCGTGTGCTGTGCGTCTCTCTCTCTCTCTCTCCCCTTCCCTCTCAGAATAGAGCCTTCGTTTTTAAGCTTCCACGTTTCGTTCTCGTGCTGCCATCGCATACGATGTTTGAGAAAGCTTCAACGATACAGTTTGGTCATAATCTCCGTATTGAGCCTTGAAAAAACTTGTGGACAACTTTAACGATAGGGGAGAAGTGACAAACGGCGACCGCTTATAAAGACGACATTGAATTACTTCTGCTTAATACAGCTTTTGAACTGTCAACGCGCAGACAATAACAATTCGATAAAGTTTATTTGTACAATCCTTTGACATCGATGTGTAGGAACAAATACTTTTATTTCATTACGAGGTACTGAATTAATAAGCGTTACCCAGTGAATTCAAGGGTGATCGTTCCAAGAACGAAATGAACCGTCTTTCATCAAAATTAGACTGATTTTATTGATTTTACTTCAGAAAAATTTCAGGATAAAATGGCGTGTTACTGATCACGAAAACGCAAAATCATCAACAACCCTTGAATTTTTAAAACTCGTGCGAATTTTTGTTTCAAATCTCAATAGTCGTGATTCACCTGACTGTATGCCACCTAAGCCTTTTCAAAACTCTCGCGGGTCTTACGATGAATCGTGGGGAAGCTTCGATAGTCTTTTAGCTCGGAAGAAATACTTTTTCGCTCTTTCTCTTTCAAGAGAAGAGAAAGAGAAAGACTCGACTTTTATCGATGAGATAAAGGAAATATCTTCTGGGGGAAGAGTACCCGAGTCGAGGGTATTTTCGACTTTGCTAAACGAATGTATACATTTACGTGAAACAGTGCGCTGAAGCTGCCAGAAAATTGGGCGGTCTTTTTCTTACTATCGACGAATGATCATTTTTCGCCAAGATAGTTGATTTAATTTTTATTATAAAAGATGATTCAATCGAGGATATGTGACCTTGATAAAGCTCCCCCACTGCCCTTCTTTTATGAATAGGCTCTTTTTTCATATTCTTTCCCTCAAATCTCCATTCTTCTCTATATAGGTGCGGTTGAATTATTCCGTCCTTTTATTCAAAACCGTAAAAATCATTCGATGAACGATTAATCGGACAGGCAATGAATAAGGACCACGTTTCGGGTAAAAAGACTTGCCTCTACCCCCCCCCCCCCCTCCTCAAGGGGTAAAAAGAGCATGTACACCCTCCGGGTCTTTCGTGGTGGCTCTCGGTTTCCCAATCTTTTTACCCCGGTCAGAAATGTCAGGAGCGAGCGTCGGCAAGTGAGATTCCCCCGTGAAAAAGTTGGAGTCTGATTCTCAACGGTATTATACTCCGCGGAGGTAAATCGTTGAAGATGATGATGTCGGGAGAGCAACGTTGGAACAGAGCTTTAGAGCTTTCCGGGGGATTTTTCCCGAAGTATCCTGACCGCGTCGAATTTTCTCGTCGGTAAAGAACACACGAGAGATTCCCGGATAAAACACACAGATAAGATAAAGTCTAAATGGCAGGTCAAAATAGATTGAAAACAGACAATGAAGGCCTTATTAAATGATCTTATTAAAGTTTCTGTGGGAACGATCCGCGGAAACGAATATATTTGCGATAATTTAATCGAAAATCGAGTCACTGTGCTGATTTTATTTAAACGAACTTTTGATGTATTTGGTCGACTACGAGAACATAAATCAATAGACGTACGTTAAAAATCCAAAAAAAAGCGTCCAAAAATAGGCTGGGTGACAAGGATTTTTTACATTGAATTGGCGAGAATCTAAGAAGAGGTTCAGATCTCATCAAATTTCGAATTTTCATAAAAATATATGCGATTGCTACTTCCGCAAATTTAAAGATATATCGCGTTAAATTTTTTTTTTACATCAATTTTGTAGTATCATCGGAGGAGTGTTAGAATTGAATTTAACGAAAATCGATTACAGATTCAGATTTTATGAAATTTTGAATTTTTTGTTCGGCAAGCTCAGTGTCTCGTAGAGAAGGATTTGTAACCGTGATAAAATAATGAGGAAGCAACGTGCTAGTCTCTAATTTGCACGGTTTTTTCTCAAACGCAATACATAACTTTAAACCGTGATTACGAATAATTATTATTCATAGGTAAAGGAGTGAATTAATAAATTTTTTAAAACATAATTAAAATTAGAGCTTAAAATTCCAATCGTTCAGTCACTCTTTTTTTTTTTTGAAATTGAAAGCTTACTCGAAATATTATTCAGTAAATGAGACAAAATGAATTGATCGGTCTTATCGATAAACGGTGTGAGAAACTGCTACCAGAAAAATTGCGGTGGAAGGAAAAAAATCCCAAAAATATCATACGAAGGCGTAAGATTCGAACTTTTTTTAGATTATCGATTGTTTTTCGATACAAGAACGTATTTAATAACTGTGCAATGAGATTCTCGTTTCAACGAACTCGTCGACGTACATCGATATTGCGGAATTCATTGAAGTGTTGGTCAAAATGTACCGGATTTTCGGTTCAATATCGTATATGCGTTATTTCTCATAAAAGGTAAAAAGTCATTTTCAACTGCGGGAAATTGGAATACAATATAAATGAATGGCCAATTATAGACTCACATAGCCAGTTGCAGTATACATACAGTTTTATCGTGTACGCATACGTGATTGCCATGCATTTTTTCGCTGAACATCGAACGTAATGGATAAATTGTGAAAATTAAAAAAAAAATTACAACTCCACAGCAACCAAAAACGCTTAAAAATTATTTTACAATAAATCAATCAAGATTAATTGCCTATCCGATATGAATATTAATTATCGACAAATAATTATTCCACTTTGTTCTTAATTATTCAAAAAAAAAAAAAAAATAACTTTTCGTATTTATTGTCTAATAAAATTGTTCCAAGTGCTTGGTCATTTGAAGCTTCGTAAGACGGCAGAGAAGAAGTTTCAAAGTACGGAAAGTAAAGTAATGCGATCTCGAGAAAGGGAAGCGGTTGAGGTTTCAATAAGTAGTAAAAGGTACATTGTGCAATCGCCGCGAGACTGTGAAAGCGCGAGCGCGAAAACGACAGCGAGTATAGTGGCGGAATAAGACGAATTTTATTGCACTCAGGGGCATTTTTTTTTCTCCTCAGCTCTCGTCGCTAGGCATTTTTTTGCGGTACCTTCGCGCATTTTTCCACGAGCTTGCTCATTACCTCGCTATCGTTAAGGCCATAAAGCAGCCAGACTCGGTGCCAAGGCGAGAGATGCAACGGTTAACGATGTCTAAACTATACAACCTCGGTGTTTATAAAAACAAAAAACAAACAAGCAAAAAAATAAAAATGAAAAGAAAAAAACAAAGGGAAAAAGACAAAAAGAAGAAAAGACACGCGAGAAAGAACATTTTGCTATCCACGAGTTTGCCCTCTTTACTTCCGTTCGTATACACACAAATACTTTTTTAGCTCGGGGGTTTGTTATGTTCCGTCAACTTTCGTTCGCAACTCTGTGCCGCGTATGGCAATGGCAGCATAAGCGATCACGGTATAATAGACGGTGGCAGTGAAAATAATAATAATAAAAATCTGACCCAAGGTGTTTTCTTCCTCTTGGCAAAAGTGTATACTGCACGCAGAGAGAGAGAGAGAGAGAGAGAGAGAGAGGAAGGGAGGATTTAAAAAGTTTACATTGACGAAAAACCCTGATTTCTGTACTCGCGGGCTGTGCACGCGATGTTCTTAAATCACGTGGGTTTTCCAATGTTTGGCTAAGACTTGTTGGATTTATGTGGTAATTAAAAGATCTTTGTAACGTACGCGTAGGCGATGTAGTTTCAAGAAAATCGTGCTAATTAAAACTTGCATTGTATGTTTTATAATCATTTTTTCCATTCAAAAATTACTCCGTAATCCATATGAATTGTTAGTCCGGTCGTTCTATTCAAAAAAGTAGTAAAGGTTCATAATTCAATCTTCTACAGAATTGATTGTGATTTTGAGAACGGTTCAGGTAAAGTGATCTGAGTTTCCTGAGTGTAAATTCAAGTTGGCAGGATGCGGGGGGTCTGAGATTCAGCCACCATCTTGGAAAACAAGTTTTATTAAATATCTCATTAATCGTGCATCGTACGACAAAAATAATTGAAGTCTTTTTTGTAGATAATAAAATTCTCAACAACTTTTATTTGAAAAATTTTCCTGCGTAGAGCATGGTATTTGATTCATAACGCAGCAAAATTTTCCAAACATCACCATTTTTACTGTTACATCAACCGTTAAATGTATATATTTAGCAATCACCATGTTTGGAAAAGTTTGCCGCGCTGTAAAAAAAAAAAATTATGCAATATACACGGAAAAGTTTCGAATAAAAGTCGTAGAAAATTTGATTATCTACAAAAAAAGTCTCTGTACTATTTTCTCTACTAGTACGATGCACAGTTCACGAGATATTTGATAAAACGTTTTTTCCAAGATGGCGGCTGAAGCTCAACTCCCTCTCCCCTCCAACCCGCGTTCCGCCAACTTTAATTTATACTCAAAGGACACTCTTGAACCTTTTTCAAAAACAAAATCAATTTTGTAAAAGATTGCAGTGAAAATGGCTAGAATGACTATGGACTTCATATGGGGATGCAGTTTTTTACTCCAAATATCTCTTCATTAATTTCAGACTCAGAGAATTTCTTGATATTGAATATTGTATATATAAAAGTTTTTGATCTTTCAAAAAATTTGAAAATATCGCAAAATCCGAACGACTTTGTCGGGACTCGCCAAATTCAATAATCCTTGTGTCCCAGTTTTCGGTGTTGGCTCGATGCCTGAAAATTTTACGAAAGTCGGAGTGCGAGATGACGGCGGAGATTTTATCGAAATATTCCAAATTCAATGAGATATCAAACTCACAAGTAATTTTCACAAAAGCATCATTGCTCAAACCGTTCACGAGAATGTATTCGTCTGAAATTTGTGGTATAAATCGCACGAGCCCGTCTATCGTTATTTTATTAAAATGTATTTTTTATTTTTTTTTTTATTTTCAATGTCTACTTCACTCCCGCGAGTATATGTCGCAGCAAAGATTTTCGAAGTAGAGAAAGAAAACGTCAAGCTCATTCTTAATTTATTTTTTTCAGACCAACTTTCGTAAATCCCCGAAATTCTCTCTGCCAAAAATCGTTACACGCTTCATGTATCGGAATATCCCGTATGTATAAATATGATATACGTATATATAATGTTATTGTCAGCCGATATTATCATTTAATGATTCAAATCGTTCGTATTATAAATTTAAATCGTCGACGATATTACTTTTTGACGCTAAATGAAATATCTGTTTCGTGCCATCGACGATTTTTGTTTCACTGGTCCGATAAAGTATGTAGTGTATAGCTCGTAATCTCTGTGTCAGCATGATCCGCGGTTCGTTTTTCCACTTCACTCGTAAATTCGCGATGGGCTTGTACACGGGATTATTGACAAATATGCCGGAAAAGCTTTTCCCATCGGTTGACTCCGATTTTAATGAAATTTCGTGCGATGGAATCATACCATCTATACGTATATATCTTTTTGTATTACCATCAGGCATGACAGATGTACATTTTTCTCGCTCGGTTGTTATGAACGAGTGATCAGTGTGTCGATTAATCAAATCTATACTTATAGGGAACGCATTATTGGCACTTTAATGCGGCCATGAAAATTTCGTGTGAAGTATATAATATATTTCATGCTCGTGTAAGAGAAATTGAATTAATTGAAAAGGAGTATCTTTTGCACGAAATTTTTTTTTCTCCAATATAAAAAACAAATAGCAAATAACACACGACTCAAACATTCCAAGATAAATATAGGCTAAAATTCAAATTTGTTAGACCGTTCAGCAGGGACGGGAGAAAGAAAAATTTCTCAAGCGAAAAAAAAAAGAAAACAAAGCGAACAATTTATCGTCTCTACTTTACCTATTCAGGTTGCCCGCCTGACGGCGGTAACTATCCGGTTGGGGGCCCTCTCTGTAGGGCCCCTAGTTTTTCCACTCTTTGGCCACCAAAATCCAGCGCTGCTTTCAGCTAAAATAAATTACACTCGTTATTCTCACGCTTCTCGCTGTATCCCGAGCTCTAATCTCTTAACGGTAACCTCATATCGCGTGTATTGGTATTATAATGATGATGAGGTAATTATGAGAAATGAGGCTCAATATGACGCGAAATTTTCACGATGAAAATCAACGTGACGCAAATTCATATTCGAATGTAATTTCATTTTCATTTGAATTCGCGAATGATCGCGACGAGGATAATATAAGTGGATACGATCGTCGAAAAAAAAAATATATATATATCTATACCGCTCATCGCGCGTTCCTAAATCAAATCTCCTACTCTCGTGGCGCGATTCCTAATTAGCCAAGTGTGCATCATGTGACTCGACAATGACGCCGGGACTAATAATAACAAAGGAAAATTTTTAGCGTAACCCTGACTAATGGATGACTCGATTATTTTTACTCGAGCACTATTGCGCGACGCTTCGTTGCGTTTTACGCGTTGACATTTTTTTCACCTCGCGGACTGACACCATTAAAGATTTTTTTCCCTCCGGTGAAGACTCCGTCTAGGATCGTATTCGAGCAGGCGAAAAATCCAGACGCAGGGTCATTAAATCTGGCTGCAGCCTCGAGACATTTATTCTTTTTTTTTTTTTTTTTCTTTCGCTTCTTACATCTGTCCATCGAAATGGAAAAGACACAGGACACGCGATAGAGCTGATCGAGTGAAACGAGCGAATAGCCTCAAGTTGGCAAGGTCGCCAAATGGATTTATGGCTTTGCCCGAGTGTATATATGAAATACGAGATGAGACGTTCTCATCCATCGTCGACCCTTCGCGTCAAACGAACGAAATTGTCTTTCTTTTCTCTCCTTTCTACCAATTCTGCCCATATATGGTCCGCGCGACATAACTTTTCTGCTGCTGCTGCTGCTGCTGCGGTTACCGCTCCTCGGATCATTAACCACCCCCCCCCCTCCCCCGTGAGTCTGGTCATCCGTATGATAATTGGTCGGTTTGGGAAAACCACTCGCGCCGAGTCAATGAACGAGAAAAAGGCGAAGAAGAAAATAACCAACGAACGGAAAAAAAAACGCAATGCTTTCACGCACCCTGTCTGTGCGTGAGACATTGATACATCGCGAATACCGGGCAATACCGTATTTGTGAAAAAAAGGAGAAAAAAATTGTCAGCGATTGAACAGGCGAACAAAAAAGCTCGATAAATTATCTTTCTTATCAATCGGAGAGAAAAGAAAAAATCATATAAAAAATGAAAAATCGTAAAAGGACACCGGATGAAAGCCCATTGATGGGTCAACACGGAACAATTGGTAGAGATATAGGGAATGGGAATAGTAAAAACATAAAATAATAATAAAGAAAAAGTGTACACTGAAGAGAGAGAGAGGAGAGAGAAGAGAAAAAAAATCGAGACGAGAGAGAAAGAGAGAGAGAGAGAGAGAGAGAGAGAGAGAGAGAGAGAGAGAGAGATGGTGATTGAGAGTTGACGAAAACGCGCAAGATTTTTCACGATTTTTACGAGCTTTACAGGTACGTTAGCTGAAACGTTGGGGGTCAGTTGATATGTCCGACCACGAGCCATAAACGAGAGAAGTGAAAGAGAGAGAAAAAGAGGGAGAGTGCCGTTCAATCGGGTTCTTTCTTTTTCTACTTCTGCTCGGTTCTCCTCTCGTTTTCGATATTACAGAGTTTATATAGGTACGAATAACCGGTATGCACTGTACAACGCAGTTTTAAGGGGAGGAAACAGAGAGAGAGAAAGAGAGAGAGAGAGAGAGAGAGAGAGAGAGAGAGAGAGAGAGAGAGAGAATAATTTTGTGCGAGAGATTCGTGAGCTCGATAAAGCTGCACGTACATCGATAAAATTGACATGCCCTCAGAATTGACATATTGGAGCGTCGAAGGTATACGTCCGGGATATCCTGTTATACGAGCTATAAAAAAACCTATCCGGGAGTAACCACTCTCCATCTATTCATCTATTCCATTGCATGTCCTGCTGTACCCCCCCCCCTTCCCTGATTTTAAATATTTCCTCCCTTTTTGACCACTCATCTACTTCTCTCTCGCTCTCTCTTTCTCTCTCTCTCTCTCTCTCTCTCTCTCTCCTTCTCCCTTATCCATACGAAAAAAATATTGAAAAAATGAGTCTTTCGTGGCAATTATTAAAGTTCCGCAATTTTTTTTACGACTACCGTGAAAAAATACTGGTGCAAAATTATTGTTCGAGAACTATCGATCACGATTCAAGAATTATAGTGAAAATTATTGGCAGCAACGATGATGAAGGAAATCATCGAAAATTTCGATGGTTTCCTTCGGAACGATTGTGGCTTCAATCAAATGAAAAAAAAAAGATAATAATAAGATGTTGCATATGCGCCCGTCATTTTTTTTTCCAATATAATTTCATTGTTGACAATCCCAATAATAATTCTGATTGTGCTGAGTACTCTCTAACAATGATGCCATCAAAGTTCAATAGTGCGAGTATTACGAATAATAACCATACAGAAACAAAATACTTTTGCTCTCAGTAAGTTAGTACGGAATCATAAAATTTTCGTAAAAAATTTTTCTTTTTTTTCTTTCACTGGATTTTTTTCCTCGTAAGGGTGAAACTCCGCGGTTACAATTTTTAATATCAGCAAATCCGAATCGTAGATCTCCTAGTCCGAGATCGGAAAAATAAATTTTTCCAATTCCATTTTTCCACAAAATAAAAATACAAAAAAGCACACACACACACACAAAAAGACGTTTTTTTTTTACTGCATCTGTTTTCATCGCATGCCTTTCGTCGTCCATTCGCAAATCGTGAAACGGCATCATGAAAGAATACATTTCTTACGTTACGAGACGGACATTACGCGACGATCGTTTCTCTCGTTTTTTATCGCCCTCTTGGTTTATCTACGAATAGCGCAATCGGAATTAAAAAAAAAAAATTTTTTTTTCTTATTTTCATACGTCATGGAAGCTTTTTTTTTATAGCGGTAGTTACCCGGTCGGTCCGTGGGATTAACGCGTCGAGGCAAAGCATCAGAGGAGCGAGATGACATTTTATCGTTATTATTATTTTCTTTTTACATGGTAAGCTTACGCGTGCCTGAGAATGAATATGAAATTGTTTAATCAATCATGCTTCAGCTGTACAGTCACGATAAAAGAATATAACAATTGTACTTTTATTGAATTTTAAATAATCCTAATACCGCGACAAGCACTTCATAATTATTCGCTTCTCTGTTCTCTTTCATTGTCCTGTGCCATATATAATCTCGGATATATTTGAATATCACAGCATTTAATTCATAACTTTTGTCTCAATTTCGAAACATGCATATCGTCTCGAGAATCTTCGAGAATCTTTCTTTGAATTTTCGGCTATTCGTGTTTGTAACTTTATAGGTAAAGCGATTTTTGCAATAAATGGACAATGGGTTTAAATATTCATGTTTTATTTTCTCAAAGTGTATCGTATATTGAAAAGTTTACTTTTCGTAATTTGCCGATAATAATTGGCAGATCAACGTTTCAATAGCTCAAAAAATATCACAGAGGATGATATTTCGCTCGTGATCGGTGCCGTTTATCGAATTTTTCGTGTCAAGACGCAGGTTGAATTGCAGATTTCGCGGAAAAATATAGAGAAAATAAATTCCTTATTCCATTTGATGGAGCACTATACAGGTTGTCGAATCAAGGAAAGACGATTTTAATTAGATCCATGAGATTTTTGTGAGTATATATGTACCCCATAAATCCGGGGAAAGGGGACGATATATACCTACATACATATGTATATATCGATGGTTAAATTCCATAGGGGCGTATAAACTATGCTTATACATAACCGATACGGCCCTTTGGCATTAGTCCATCGATATATACGAAATGTATTTATACTGAAGGCATGAAATGTAGGAAATCATGACTGTAGACACGAGCAGAGTATGCGGCACGTTCGAATCGTTCGTTCGACGACCGAGATAACCCATAAACGACGAATAAATTGCTGTTCACGTACGTTGCGTGTGTACATATACTCCCAGAAACTACGGAATTGCCGAAATCGTAATGGCCTAGCATCGGTATAGTGCTGACAATGTGATGGCATAAGCAAAAGACCTCGCTTTGCCATGACATGTAAGATAGCGGTAGTTTGGTAAGCTTTTACCAGCATGTGACCATTAACGAGACCAGTATCGGTCACCAATTATCGATTTTTTGCTGGACATTTTGCATCTTAAACCATAACCGAGCTGCCATCACATTGCTATCGCTAAATACGGTTGCGCTGGTTTTTTGATGGCTTGGCATTGGCAACTCCGGCAACTTTTCACCGTTGATTTTCCGGGTATCCGTAATAAATTATTGTATTTACTGCGGCAAAATATTCATACGTAGATCGTTATACGTAGATTATTGATTGCATCTTTTCATATGTCATTTCAAGATTGTAGGAAGTGTTTGTCTACAGGTGACATATACATATCGTCATTTAAGAACAAGAAAGTAATAAGGAATCAATAGCGTAGCTGGTAGCGTGCCAGACGTTAAGTAGGTCGTTAGGTAGGTCTCGCATCAGTTAAAATCTCAAGCAGGATAAAAATTAATATCGACGGAATAACGTACTGATTGATGAGCCGGAAAACACTTAAAAAAAAAATTAACAGCATTAATTTTTTTTTTAATGATTATTCAAGGTCTGAAAATGTTGCATTCGTTGGTTGAAGATTAGCTGTGGTTCAAACCTCGGATAATGGATTTTTTTTCTTCAAAAATTACAGGATTTTGAAAAATAATGAATAACAGTTTTATAATCCGTTCAACCATCATTTTTCGTAGCTAATTGATGAGTAATGAACGATAATTTTTTCCGCGTGTATATATAGTTAAATGCCGATAGTTCCCAGGCTACCGTTACCCTTATTCTTAAGGTACGGTGACGGTAAAATATGGCACACAATAGCGGTCAGTCTTTACTGGCCCAGCTGCCAACCATGGTGACACTATGGTAACGAAACGTCACAAGTCTTCCGGCAGCGGTCTGGCAACTCAACTATCGGCATTTCTTCACCTAAAAAGCAATGCCCCCCCCAATACGTATTTACTGGGCTACTATGCACCCCAATATATGCAGCGTTTGATGCAAAAGAAACCCTTTTGTTTTTGTACATTTTATTTTATGACTCTCTCTCTCTAAAGGGAACGATTTTTCCAGTATGGATGCAAAGGAAAAATTTAAATTAATTTGATCCCTAATTGTTTCGATATTTTCATTGCTCAATATTTCAAAAATCATTTCCTGCCGCAAAAACGTTAGAATATGTGGGCATTATTCACGTAAAAAAGGATTAATACTTTGTCAACGAAAATTATTCAAATTAATCACAAAAATTCTTTTGAAAAGCTATTTTAAATTATTTTGAAAATTGGTAGGGTGACCGAACCAGTGAATGAACACCTACCAGTGAATGAACAGGCTTAGTATTTTAATTAAACGACAGAGATATGATTCTATTATTATGAAGAATTTTGTATTCATAATGAAGTGAAAATTCTGAGAAAACATCTAGTAGTGATATTATTTGACGCTGTGAAAGATTTGCGATGCTATGGATTTTTTTTCGTACTTGGGGCGCATATTCATAAGAGACAGCCATGTTGTTATAACCATCTGACTGTGCATCGAATACCAGAATATTCCATACCACCTCGATAAATCTTTTTAAAAGATATGCAATAATTTTTTCAACGTTATACATTGCTAAGCTTCAATTATATTAATGAATTATTGGTCAAAAACCCAATATTGTTTGCGATATATGGCCGTTTATTCACTGGTCCAGCTTTTTAACCTATTTCCAGTGATTGAACGAGCGTTGAAAAGGCTTTTCATAACCTCAAAACGCACGAGTATGCGTACGCATCTCTGGTTCCATTGTACGTTCATTCACTGGAAAGATATGAGTTCATTCATTGGAATTTTTGTTCATTCACTGGGAAATTGGTAATTTCGTTCATTATAATTTTTTTTTACAAAATCCTTGCGAACAGGGCACTTCGAATATTTTTTTTTATATTCTGTGAACATTGTTCTATAAGATCTAATTAGCTCATAAAGAAATTCGTAATAAGTTAAATTATACGGCTTTATCGAAATAGAAAAAAGGCTTATGCGTTCATTCACTGGTTCAGTCACCCTACTATGCACTTGACATATCTTCGGTTCTTTTGCTGTAATAAAATCCTCCTCCCCTCCCCCCAATCAACGGAAATATTTAAAAAAAATAGGAGAAAAAAATTAATCACTTTTCTTTACGATCTCTATACAGTGTAACCGCGTCTATGCGCTATCAAAGATGTCAATGGTACCAAGGGGTATAACAGAATGTCGTTTTTCAATCATAAATTGACTGTAAAAAATATCAGAAAACTTGATGATATCCAACAGCGTGAACATTCATGCATAACGACCTAACGAATTTTCGGAAGAATTAAAAAAAAAAAAAAATCGTGCAAGATTTTTTTTTCCGTTTCGCCCCAATGAGCTAAGGTAAACTTGTGAAAAATATTTTTAAAAAATGCAGTTCACCACGTTGTTGATATGGCTTCGAATTCCCGCAATGGATATGTCCGTGCTTCGCTGTACAACGTAAATCGTCCGACCACGATTTGTTTTCTATTGCTATAGGTACGTGATGCAATTATACCTTGAGAAAAAGCGAGAGAAAAACCGGCAAAGACCGCACATATATATACATATATATATATATGCGTACACATATATACATAAATACAATGAGGAGATCGAGCTGAGCTTTTTCCAACCTATGTAATAGCGGTGAAGCTTCGTGTGAAAGCGAATAGAATAGCGAGGAAGCGAGAAAGACGGAAGATGGGTCAAGTAATTGGATACCCTCTGTGGCCATATTAGAACGCACGGCAGGCAAGACGAACGCGAGGGCACTCGTTGGCAAACGGGAAAGCTGGCTCTCTCTCTCTCTCTTTCTCTCTCTCTCTCTCTCTCTCTCTATCTCTCCCTCTCTTTCTCTTGTGAATGTCTGAACTGTTACTGCCGTTACTACTGAAGCCGCTGCTGTGGCTGTTTCTACTGGCCGTGGTGAGATGTCGTTTCTCCTGCAATCTTCCCTTAACGCATCAGCGAGAAGAAGAACGAGAGGGATAGATAGTTGGAAAACGAAGAACGCGCGCGCGCACGTGTGTGTGTGTGTGTGTGTGTGTGTGTGTGTGTGCTTTAGTAGCAAATTGTGGTCGCAGAGAAAGTCGATGGATGGACGAATAGCGAGATAGGGGATACCAGATGACAGGAGAAACGAGACAATGATAAAAGATAGAAAGGAGACGAGGCTTGAGTTGTAAAAAAAAAAAAAATATTATCCAGAATAAAACGAAAATATTTTTAATATATCGAATATAGTTTCGACGAAAAGTTACATGTGTCATATATTTAAAGATATATGCCGACGAAATATTTATCTGAGTTTCGTGATGTGAATAATTAAATAATCGGTTGAGTGGCCCCCACGAAGAAAAAAGCGTGCAAATTAGAAATTCATGCATTGCTTCCTCATCATTTGATTTCGCCCACAAAGATTCCTCTATTAGCGAGTGAGATTTTTTAAATTTTGGCTTCCTCATAGAGGGAGCTTTGTGAGCGAAATCGAATGATGAGGAAGCAATGCGCAAATTTCTCATTTGCATCCTTTTTTTTTAATAAGATTTGAAAAATTGATAAATCTAATAAAACTCGAAATTTTTTACCAATTTTTCCAAAATTTAATCACAATTACCCTCTAAAATATTGTTTTTATATCGAAAATAAGGCCCGAATTAAGCGCGATATTTCAGAATTTGCGCAAATGAAAGCGACAACAGATTTTTTTTTAATCGATTTTTTTTTAATATTCGAACTCCCTGAGAAATTCTTGTGACACTCGAGGCCATGCGCTTTTGTCCTGTAACCTATCAATGTACAACAATCTGCCCCAATGGTCAAATATTTGCGGAAGTTAGAGCTATTAGAATTTTTTTTTTTTTGAAAATTTCAAAAATTTTCTAAATCTTAATCTCTTGAGCGATTCTTGCCAAGCTCAATATCAAACACCGTTGTCCCCTGTCATATTTGTGTAAAAATTTTCGAGCCAATAGATGAAAATTTACGAAAGCTGGAGGAATCACAGGCATTATTTGGAAAAATTCGAAATCATGTGAAATGGGACATCCGTTATAGATGGTGGTGAAAGTTTTAATAAACAAAGGGGATCTCATTGTTTAAGTTGTGTGCAAAGTTTGCTCATGATTGCTTCAGTAGTTTTTGAGATGTAGACGTTTGAATTTGGCAGGGCGCTCGTACAGACATATACGCATTATACACACACATGCACCTGGATATTTATTCTAAATATGATTTCTCAGCGTTTTGGCACATTGGCATTAAAATCTTGAATTATTTTTTGTCACCATCACGAAGCTTCCTCTCCGAGGAAGCAAAAATTGCAAAAATATATCATTTTTTGCCGAAATATTCGGCACGTAGAAAAATATAAATTTCGCATATATATTTTTTTTCCCATACAGATGTTTAGTGACTGCAAATGATTTTTTACCGGCATCATTGACACTTTTTCTCCCGATAATTCAAAATCTATTTCACGGAGTAAAAGCAATATTTTCGATCAAATAAGACCTTTGTTCATTTGATCGCAGAGCGAAGTTTTTGCTGCAAGGGAGCAAAACGAAAAAAAATGATTGAAAATGAAATCCTCGGCTATGAACGATTGTTTTTTTCGGCATCATTGACCTTTTTATTACCGATAACCTTAAAGCATCCCTAATCAAAAGTAAAGAAATGTTTTTTGTTTCGTTCTTCAATGAAGAACACATTTAATTTTTCTACGCACGAGCAAACGTAAGAGGTTTTTTTTTGTTTTTTTGATGAAGAAATATAATAAGCCGAGGGTGGTAGATGAAAAAAGATGGGAACAGGAGAAAGAGACAGAGATAGAATGAAACTTAAGAGAGGGAGACAAGAGAGGGTAGAGGAGAAGACGAGACACCGATTTTCTCGACGTCGCGACATCGCCCGAAAGCTTCGTCGACGCGTTTTCGGGTGATTCGAGGCACACTGTACATCTCCACAGGCCGATGAAGCATGTATAGCAAAAGCAGCAGCAGCAGTTACGGATTCTCGTATCACATACAAAAAGCACATATAGACGCGCTCTCTCTTTCTTTCTCTCTCTCTCTCTCTCTCTCTCTCTATCTCTTTCTCTCGCGCGCGATACCGTTTTAGTATCCAGCAAAGACGAAACGGCAGCAACAGTAACAGCAGGGTGCAGCAGGGCCTCGGGTTATCTAACACTTAAAATTAGCTGACGATCGAAGGCACAAGATTCTCGCACGGGTCACGTATAAATCTCCTCGGATACGCATTCGAGAAACCCGGAAAATATATGTATATATACATATATACATATAAATATCGTATTCTTTTTTATCATCGCGGTTTCACTGACAAGGGTAGTTCGGGGTAACTCGGGACAAGATTAATCGTCGAGGGATTAAAGTTTTGTTTTTTTTTTTTTTCGCACACTTTCACTTTCCCGAAGATTCACGCTTTTTCTTTTGGCAATATCCTATCGAACACTTCGCGATTTCTCGATGCTCGGTTTTTTATTTTATTTTTTATATCGCGTGGTGTCAAGCATGGCTGATACGTGTATCACGAACCATCAGAAGATTTATCGTTATATCTTTGTTGCCGTTCTTCGGGATCTCACACGTGATGATTTTAATAGTGATGAAGCACAGTAGTGAGATTTGTCAATATATATGTGTTCGACAAGATGTTTGTATATTATATGTATACATTTATGTACATATATGTATACGTACATATGTCTATATATGTATATGTACATATACGATGATATACTATTTAATATACATATTCGTAAGGTGAATGTGACGTTTAAGTTTACGATATTTGTATCTTTTTGTTTTTCTTTTAAATTGATTCGTGATGAATGGTGTTTCGACTAAGATCTCGAGACGCACCGCGTTTCGTCCGGGCCGGATGGCCGCCCGTCACAGAGTGAATGTCTTATTAGTTATTTCTGGCAGACTCTCCTTCGAGAAAAGCTCTTCTTCCACTTCGTCGTTGTCGTCATCAGATCAGCATCATCTTCTTCGTCTTCCTCTTCTTCTTCTTCTTCTTCTTCTTCTTCTTCTTCTTCTTCTTCTTCTTCTTCTTCTTCTTATTCTTCTTCTTCTTCTTCTTCTTCTTCTTCTTCTTCTTCTTCTTCTTCTTCTTCTTCTTCTTCTTCTTCTTCTTCTTCTTCTTCTTCTTCTTCTTCTTCTTCTTCTTCTTCTTCTTCTTCTTCTTCTTCTTCTTTCTCCTCTTTGCCCACTCCGATTCCCTATAGTCTTCTTGCACACGAGAGTATATTCCTATCATTAGTTTCGTTCGTTTTTCTTCGGTCCTTCTTAACCGTCGGGTACGAATACTGTATCGGCCTTGCGATGTCTTCTTATACTAATCTTGATGGCCTCTACCAGAGGAAAATCTTGAATACCCTGAGTAAAATTCAGCTCCTACATTTTTTTTTATTCATTTTTTTTTAAATCTCAAGATGTCTCCTTTTCTCGATGGCTTTGAGAATTTCTTTGAAAAAATTTGGAAGTAATTACTGCACAAGTTCTCCAAAAAAAAAAAAAAGCGATGTCTTTGTAGATCAGACTAATGAAGAGTTCTCACTATTAATATAGAAAAAATTAATAATGCAGTTAATAATCTAGTTTTTTGCAATTTCGATTTGAAACAATTATCTGACTTTTTTTTCGACACAACTCGAAAATTATTCGATCCAGGCATATCTTTAACAGCGTAACTTTCCTCTGAAAAATGTGTAAACACATTTTCGTGAGGCTCAAGTGATACGATTGGACAGTTAAAACTCTCCATATCGTTATAACACCCGCACAAGTATCAAATACAAATCGATTATTTGGATATAGCCTTTTTTTCCTTAATCGTCCCCCTGCTAACGAATCTCCCCAGAGGTCTTCGGACTTGGGAGCTATGAAATATACGTCTTTAAATGCGATTGAGATACATCGTCATTGCATTCCGCAGTGTTGTCGTCCTTGAGTCACGAGTCATAGCAAAGATATTCAAAACGCCAACGCTTTTCCCACTGGCGATGCTCGCGGATTTCTTCCCTCGCGACTCGTCGTTTCGAAATTAATTCGACCTCCGAGCGATCGTGGCCGCTTGGAGATTATTCTACGAATAGAAAAGAAAGAGAGCGAGAGATGAAGAGTAAAAGAGAGAGAGAGAGAGAGAGAGAGAGAGAGAGAGAGAGAGAGAGAGAGAGAGAGAGAGAGAGAGAGAGAGAGAGAGAGAGAGAGAGAGAGAGAGAGAGAGAGATTATATACATTTTATAGCTCAAGAGCGGCATACGCAATCTCAAGAAAGAGCAAGTAGCATCAGCATTATGGAAAGCGAGAGAGGAAGACCACTTCACACTTTGAAGAGCATCCCGCGGCTTCTTGCTGACGACCGTTTTGCAAAACTTTCCCCTCCCACTCTCTCTCTCTCTCTCTTTCTCGCTGTTTGGAAAACGCCTCACGCTTTTCTCGCATGTAAACCAAACGACTCTGCGGCTTTGAAAGAATTTCTTCTCGCGGCTCTTTCGACCCAAGTTCACCACGTCTTATACTTTTACTATCATCGCATCGTACATACTAAGTACATGCATCTAATCGAGATTCACATTTATTGCAAACATGGCGACTGAAATGGAAAATTCATCGAAAAATAATTTTCCAATAAAACATTCGTGAATCTAAAAAAAAAAAATTAACTTTGTTTCAAAAGGAATACGATCCCATATGAAATTTGACGTTTTTCAAAAAATCGTTGAAAAAAATTTCGTTTACGCTACAATTTGCTAGAATATTTTTTCAAATTATGTTTCTAATAGAAGTTATTAGCGCGCGTCGCTGTTTTAACGTGGCATTACTATCAAGCTCATTTCTCCACCTCATCTCACCACCATCAGTCGTAACATCATTCGCACATTATCACTCGTTAATACATATTTAATTACCTGGTTGAGATACGGACTCACCCAACTCTTCCCCTCTGTTAATAAATTTGCATCGTATGAAAATGAGATTTCAAGCTCGGAAGCTTTCCTAGCCATCAAATCCCGGTTTTATCACCGCACCGGGCGATTCACGAAAATCCTGATGCGCAAGTCTCTCGCGTTCGTGTGCATATCCCGTTTTACATCCCTCAAGGCTCAACGTTTTACGCTTAACAACGCAGTTCCCCGTAAATTTACGTTCCATGAAAATCCATGGTTACTCGAAGAACAAGATTACAATATATGCATATTATTATCAACATCTCATTATCGTTATCTTATTACAATTATTAAATCTATATGACTTAGGGAAACAAATAAATTCTTCCAAACGTTGCATAGATTAGCCCTGCTCGTCGCATTTATAAATTAACGATCATGTATTAATAAATATTGGAATTAAAACAGAAGGGAACAATGGCTAGCTCAAACTCCAGTGAGATAAAAATTATTTTTGGAATGTCACGGAAAATTCAAACGGATTATTAGTAAGCATGATTGGCATTGAATATGCTAAGAATCAATTGAAGGCTTCGAATGTTATAAAATTTAAAATTTTTCTAAATTCAAAATCTAAATTGCTGAAATCCTGGGTAAAAAGAAGGTTCCTCGTATTATTTTTCCAGTTTCACGAAGCTAGTGGAAAAAAAAAACTGCTCGAAGAACATGAAAATATATTAAAATATTCTTGTAATTAAAACAATTCATCATCGATTATGATGACTGGGGGAAAAAATAAATTTCAAATTATTCGGCAATCAGGTACATTTGGTAGAAGTGTATCCACCAGATGTCAAGGGGACATTTGTAATTTCCCAACGATTAAAATGAATCTCTTTTAATTATAAAGTTTCAACGTGTTTCATTCAAGTTCTCTTTCTGAAGAGCGAACCAAACGATCTTTTGATCGTGAAAGATCGTAAAGTCAATAGGAGCTCCAAGAAGGGCTTTCTCTCTCTTGTCTATGTGTCTCGTATTCGAGGTTGGTTACGTGTGGAAAAGTGACCATGTATAAGTATTGAAAAAGCAGCACGACAGAGGGAGTTCGTGTGGGAGGACTGAAAAGAGAGTAAGGACAAAGCTCGTGCACGAGTAGATATATAAGGACATTTCAGAAAGGATTTTCGTAGAACCAGCGTCAAATGCATTCAGTTTTGGGGCTTTCGCCGGTTCCACTGGGGGATCGCATGCGTTCGAATTGTCGCGGGGTTTTCAGGGAAAAAGGACAGAACGAGGACGAGACGCGATTTCTTATACCTCGCTGAACAATCTCATTGTTTGTTTTGTACAGTATATATGGGGAATTTTACGCCAACTGAACCGGTCAATTTTTGGAAATTTTTTTCAGTACTTGAGAAAATTATACTTTAGCAGGATATTCAGTTTCATACGTCAAATGATGATCTGTTACAATAAAAGTCTGTATATAAATTTTATTTTTAAATTTTTTTTTCTCCGAAGCTTTCGGGTAGCATGAATGGCCAGAATGAATCAATAATTTTTCCCTCTGGGTGGTTAAACGAGATTTTTTTTTTCCCAAGATGCCAGAGAACTGTTGTTTTACGCACAGAATCGAGAAAAACTTTCAGGATGGAACCTCAAACCGTTTCATCCCATTTTTTGATCGGCGTTTATTTCTACCAAAAACTCGAATCAATGGAAATTAAAACTTGGAGAAAACAGAGGCGAGTTCCATCGTGAAAATTTTGGGTGGTTGAATTGTTGTGAAACTTCCCTTATTCAATACGAAAAATTTTGCTTTTCCACACATCGTCGCATATCTCTCTTCGATGCGTCTGAGAAAAAAACAAAAACTCGCGAGTCGAGCAATTTTCCGCTCGTCCAACCTCGACACATACAAAAATCTCACGTGTACGATCGTATTTTTCGATTTACGGGAAAAACAGGGATTGTCCATAACGTACGGACCTACGCATATTTTACGTGCCACTGATAACGGACGTGCAGGAAGTGATGGTTTGATGGATATTTCATCTTTCCGCTCTCGCGGGCACCTCTCGACATGTGTATCACCGGTAATGCATCCTCGCGTCTCGTCCGGTGTACTCGGATTTTTTCAAAAATTTTTTTTTCAACCTTTTTCCCACTGTTTGCCCCTGTGAATCTCGTTGTACACAAATTTCATTTCGACTCTCATTGGATTGAACGATTCTCTTTTTAATACTCTTTCATGCTGTAATTTCCATTATTTTTCTTGTTTCCTCTCTCGCCTCGCTACGTGTGCGTTTTGTTTTGTTGGTTTGTTTTTGTTGTTTTTTTTTTTTTTTTTTTCGATCACTCTTCCATCGATTCTGTGGGTCTAAATTGCGTTGTGCGATGAAGCTCCAGTGGCCACTCGGGAGCTTTTCGATTTTCGTCCATCAGTCCATTGATATATCAGCGGCAATTGTGTATATATAGTTGCTTGGTTTTATGTAAAACCAAGACTCACAACCTGGGCAATCGAGGGTCGGGGATACAGCCCTGACAATTCTATTTTAACATTGGACCGCGAGTTATTTATATCCTAAATACTCGACGAGTATATATATATATATATATATATATATATATATATATATATATATATATATATATAGATGTGTGTGTGTGTGTGTTCTCACAAACTCAACTTCGCGTTCGACTCAATTGCTTCGTATGTATCAGTCCCTCTTCCATGATGAATCTCATGCGCTCATGCACACATACTCAGTTTTCGTTTTTTTCTGGCTTCGATCATTCTACTGCATAGTCAAAATTCGTATTTACGATCGACGTATGTCTAGACGAAAACTTTATGGATCGATCGCGTTGATTATTCACAAATATATATATGCGTATAATCTATAACCGTTTAATATACAACTTATAATCGTTATCGTAATCGTTGACTGAACAATAAAGGAGGTTCTTAACCCAGAGAAAAACGGTAAGAGTTATTATAAAATTTGAGGGGAGGTTTGTGCTGGTACTAGGAATACACCGTAATTATTTCAGATTTTTTGACCACGTAGTTGAGGAGAAAAAAAAAACATTAAATACGTGGGCTCTTATGGGAGAAGTATTCGAAGCTATGATTGGAGATTATTTTAGGAGTGAAAAAAAAAAGGTAACATTTCCTCGAAGAACCGCTCAAACGATAAATTAGACCTTCATAGATATAATTTGCCTATAAAGAAAGTTTTTTCACCGTGTGCCGATTGTGAAATATACTTGTAAACAGAATTGAGCGTGAGTAATGGCAAATTAATAAAATGAAAACGTATTTGGTGAAACAAATGCCGAACCTGCCCCGCACGTCACCCGCGCCGCGCCATCACGTTCCCCTTGCCGCACCCGCAATTGATGCTAAGAACCTCCTTGGTGCATTTTCAAAAAAATCATAACTCCAATTATAATCTTGAATGTCGCATACAGTAAAAAGTATTTATAAATTTTTTATTTTTATTTGTAAAATATGAAGGAAAATAGTTTGGAATGTTAAAATCATCACGGGAAGACAATCGAAATATAAGATGACTAACGAAACGTTTGAGGGCCCTTCGTGTGTATTTGTGTTTGACAATAAATTCTGTAAGAATAACTGTACATCATTATTCCATGAAAATAATCATAGAAGACTGAAAGCTGAAACAAAGAAATTACCTAAGATAATGGATTAAAAAAAAAAACACTTTTCTAATAATAACCCAAAGAGTAATTGGGCGCCTATTGTCGAAAAATCATCAACACAAAATTGGATACTCATATGACAATGTATAATTATCGTTGTCAGGTCAATAAAATAATTGTACTAATTATGGATATTTTGAAAAGCTTCGATACGTCAAAAAATCGAATTATTAAATCATTAAAATATTTTTCGCAATCTTGACAATATTCCTTCAGGTTCCTCCCCATGTTACTTACAAATCTTTTGATTAAATTGTCGAACGAGAGTCGCTGTATCCGGTTAAGTAAAGTTTCAGTGCAGATGTGCTACACGTCTGTCCCATAAATTGTCTTAATTTAATTTGTCACAAGTTCGGCTCACGTGTACGAGATTCTCGGTGGATTTGAGATTCGGGAACTCATACTCATTAGAACAGACTCGCTACCCTAATTCAATTTGCATAAATTTCCTATCGTCGGCTTCACCGGTATAGTCTCGTGTACGAAAATGCATTGGGAAAAGCCTCGATGACAATTTACGCTGGATTTTATCGTTATCACGATAATAACACCTCGTTTCTTTGGTATGTACGTATCTTGGAGAGTGGAGCATGGTCAGTATGCGTATGAGATGGTGCATACTATTGTCGTTAGTATAATGTTACACGCTTCGGTTTACCATGCCGCTGATGTGGTGCTTCTGTGCCGATCGCATCGTGGATGTATAAAAGCACACAGCGAAAAGAGATTCAAACTGCCGATGCATCGTAATCAGATAGGGGAGAGTTTAATGTGCCATACAGGGGAAAGGGACGAGAGCAGGGTTTTAACGTTCACCTTCTCCTTCAGACTGTTCAGCTTGGAACGGTTATGTACAGTATATATATGTATATGTCATATATGTATATATATATATATATATATATATGTCACTTATGCGTTACCATTACAAATATATGCATTTAAGTATGTACATATCTACATATATACATGTATACTTATATAAAGGAGACTGGGGCTATTGAGCCGTTGTTTCGCTGGATAAAAATACATGAAAAAATTTGCTCAAGTGTGCACAATCGGGAGGTCCAAACATAATTCGTTAAATCTTTAAAAAGCACTGAAGTCTTTCGCCTGATTTCTCCGAAACAACATTTCAATCGACCATTTAGTCGTTTGCCATTTAGTTAGCATTCATCTGCTATTCAAGAGGATATTTGTCAAGTAATCCCCTCCGCATGGGGTTTTCTGACAAATTGAAATTACCGGCGTTACATTACAGCGACAAATATAAGCCAATCGACTAAACGGATCGGCTTTTTTTTCTGTCTGTACAGACAAGTGTCATATCCAAGTGTGAGCCAACGGCTAATTCATGCAAATGGTCATTTCGGGATCGAGTCGAAAATAAAAATGTCGAAACTGCCTTACGCAGCCACGGTCTCCTCTGTACATTTATTAGCAAGCTTCTTCGGTTCTGAATACAAATTAAAGCTCTCTCATTCCGTCTCTCTTTCTATGTATAAATATCCCTCTCGATTTCCCCTCTATCTCGAAGCTCATCGAGTTACCTCGAGATAACTTGGATCTTCCGCGCTCTCAATTATTGCTCTGATGTACCTTTTCGAGTTTCTTCTTCTTTTTTTTTTGTTCCGTCTTATTATTTTCCTTCCGCCTCATCCCTTTTTCCGGCAGAACGAAAATGGTGACGGACAGCCTATCGACGAGAAATACGAAGACACCCGAGAAAGCATCGTCCTGGCGGCCTCTCAGGAAAAAATAGACATT
The DNA here is from genome assembly GCA_963564615.1 of Rhorus exstirpatorius. Lineage (NCBI taxonomy): Eukaryota > Metazoa > Arthropoda > Insecta > Hymenoptera > Ichneumonidae > Rhorus > Rhorus exstirpatorius. Next base: position 34,048,926 of record OY751314.1, on the reverse strand, counting down.
CAATTTGTCCAACCAAATATGTGAGCGAACAATCTAAAATTTTATTAAATTATTAAACAAATACGAGAGTGTGAATGTGAAATTGCAAGGGAAAAAATTATTCTCACAAGATGCAAATCGTGATTATCTTTTTTTTACTAGTAGAATCGCGTGTCTCCAATACACTCTGGCTTAAACATCCAACTCCATTCGATCAACGTTTTGGCACTGAATCAACATTCTCAGACCTCCTAAAAAATTATACATTTGCATCACAAAAATGAACGAAAAAATTGCTGACATCGTGTATTTTTCATTCGCTCGAAATAATCGTTTCATTCCCAAATGTCATATCACGAAATAATATTATTAGGTTTTTTTTTTTTTTTTTTTTTTCTAAATCGAATATCATCCTCGCCGTTATTCCATGGCGACGCGAGAGTGCTGGTATCTGCGAATTTTGAGATAAAACCGTGGGAGGTTTCTCGCTGTGACGTCGGTGAAAATTTTCGAATTAACGGGAAGTGGGATTGGACTATATGCATGGTCGATAGATATAATTTTAGACGGATGAGCGGCGAGATTTAGATTCGATTGACGTAAAAAGAGGCTGCGAAGAAAAACAGGAAATCGCTAATGATACGAGCGACTCGTGGGTGACTGTGATTTGTCGCAGAATCAACGCACAGAAACAGGAATATCGATAAGAACATGTATTTCAAGGAATTTTTGGCCAATAATGTGGGGGAGGGGGGGGGGGGGGAATTAAAGTAGAATCTATGCGTTACATCGATACGTCGGATATATAAGCGTGAAAATACGACTGGATTAAACTCGTTGCTGAGTTTTGCAAATTCTCGAGAACTATCTTCTCGGTACACACACACACACACGGGAGGATTAGTTACGTGACCGCTGCTATCTCTTGTTGTCTCGCTCGTTCTCTATCCTCCGTTCGGTACCAGTAGTGCAGAATCAATATTTGGTTTGTCCTCAACGGTTGATCCGTGACCACCGTATTCGAGAGAGATAGCCTATATACGGTATACTATCAAGCTAACGTCGGAGTCGTGATGCTTACTACAATTCCGTTTACCACATGATTCACTAAAGGCTCTCACATTTGACTGTGGTAGGCACGATTATCAACTATACCGAAAAATTTGGGCAGAAAATTTTCCTCTCCTATATAAAGCTCTTGAATTTAATTTTTAAAATAGTTTATACACAATAATGATGATCGAGCTTAATATCCACAAGTATCGAGTGTGGGAAGAAATTTTGAGAAAAGAAAAAGGACGCTAGTTTTTTTTTTTAAAGAAAGCTCATCGGTACAGCAATGATTCACGCGAATAGGCAAACCAAAATTAAAGAAAAATCTTTTAACGATGATTAGAGAAGAAAAACGTTTGTATAATTTGAAAATTTGCCCTGATGCTATTTTCCAACGCTTTTAAAAATCTTTGAACGTCATTGACGACGCATAATTTTTTCTAGAGCTTCCTTAATGAGGGAAAAAAATGAGTTCGAAGCACGCTCATTCACTTTGTCCGATAATATTTATTAAATTTTCATTCGTAAATTCGAGGAGGATTTTCAATACACACATTTTCGCGACGATTTTTTCCATGAATAGGGACAATTAGTTCAAAGCTCATCGGGTATACAATATATATTTCTTACTCGTGATTTTTCCCGGACTGACGGTACCGCTTTAACGACCTTATTATTTATGCACCCACCGCGCTTCGAGAGTAAGATCACGTTTTGATAATTCGATCCGGCCAAAATTCGTTTGTTATACAAAAGAGCTTGCCGCGCTTTCGACGATGCGATATACGAACGAAGCGAGCGTATCTCGCATCATATAATCTTCTTTCGATGCTGTACACGGTTCTCGCGTAAATTCGTGCGACCCCCAGCGTATACATTCTCGATAATTTGATCGAGTACGTTGATAAAACATAGAAAAAAAAAAATCCATATTTATGCGAATTCAAATCGTTTTCGTTTACATTTATTGCACTGTAATTTTTTTTTTTTTTTTTGCATCAATCAGATCAATTTCATTTCAGTTCAATAAATCCAAGCCTCGATCGGATCAATTTTCGATTATCCCTCTCAGTATGCGTTACAAGGATTTCAGATGAAAATTGCGAAAACGCCAAATTGCATTGAAGTTATTTGTTTTTCTCTTATCAAATTTGTTGCGGGTCGGTCGTTATTTTGGTAGAAAAATCGTTGAATCGATGGAGCGTCTGTACGCCGTGCCCTCGGAGAAAATACGAGTCTGGAGTGTATGGTGGACTAAAGTCGAGGAAAAAGCAAACGAGTGGAATTCTTGGCTACGATCGCACATAAACCTCGTACTGCGAATGAGCGAGCACCTGCGACGAGCCGAAAAGAACATAAAAGAGGTCAATATCAACAGTAATAAAAATAACTGTAATAATATTAACAATGATAATGCGAGAGGCAAGAGAAGAATTATTGAAGGATTGAACGACAGAGGATCCTAATGATTAATTAGAGAGGATAAGAGAGATACGAGAAAAAAACGATAGGAGACCAAACCCAAATAGTTTGTTGTCTGAAGGAATCTTTATTTATACTTTAATCCCCCCCCCCCTCTCTCTTCCCCGTTATCGCTCAACCAAATCACGTATACACGATATTGTATTGTACAGATCTCCCGTGTACAGGGTGTATCGAATGAATCACGGTACAGCAGAATGAAAAAAAAACCCGCGCTCCCCCCTCCCCCCCCTTCTGCCCGCGATCGTGATATGGAAGATTGACGAGAGTTGTTGGCGAACTATTTAATATTTATATCTCGCCCGATCCTGTAGGACGAGGCGCCGGAAACAATGAGAAGCACTTACGGAGAGCAATATCTGAAAGATGGTGAGATAGAAGTAGAAAAAGCATCGACGGCAGCTGTAGCCGAACAGAGATTTGGGGAGTTTTCAGGTGAAAATCGAGCATCAATCAGCCAAGATACTGATCGATCTCAGAAAGGTATATATTACCACATGTCAGTTTCTTTTTTTTTTTTCAATCGATTTACGGATTAAGGTAAATATGTACCAGTGGCCGCACACATCTCAGTCGTCGCACACCACCACAAAAAATTACATTTATTGAGGATTTCATGATAAATATTTAAATTCTAATAATTGCAAGGTGATCGACAATACTTTACTGACGTATAAGAAAAAAAATCGATTAGCGTCTTACGCGGAATATAAATTATTTTCATCCGTTCATTCCGGCCCACGTGTTATGGAGGCCGTATCAACGGATTTCATATCGAATATACTAAGGAATAATGAAAGCTTTTTAACGCTCATCGTTTAGATTGTTCGTGTATTCGAGATAAATTATAGCTCATTTTGTTCACGAAAAAGTAGGGTTTTCCATGCAGCAGTTAAACTTCCCGTAAAACTCAATTGAACCATGTAATCTTCGTGTTCTATTATTGGGACAAGCAAATCATAAGCTCTGTCAAGACACCGTTCGAAGACTGGTACAGAGGCACGGGCGTGTAGTTCGATAGGCCCAGTAGCCGCACAGTGCGACATTCAGCTGTTTCGCGATCGGTGTCGTTACTTACATGGCATTCCGGGCTGGTGACATATGGTGTCAAAATTTAATCCTCGACTTTCCTTACCAAATTGGAACTTTGTATTTTGAATTAATCGGTATCCATTTTCTCGCGATGCACTATTCAGTTCCAAAAGCTAATTCTATGGAGATTTGAGAATCGATGCTTTCCATCTTTCTCGCGGTATAAGTAATAAATTACGCAATATATTAATGAAAATTGAATGTGTTTTAGAAACTGAAAATCATAAACTTCAAGGTGTTTGAAGTCATTGATAGAACGCATGAGGCTTTACGTCCTAAATTCGTATAGCAATTTGAACGGTCCCTTAGGTGTGCGGCCACTGGTACATTTATTTTACGTGAATTCGCGTCAAGACAATTTGTCATTCGTCACAGTCTTCTTTTTTTTTTTTTTTGCTGAAAATTTTCCGAGTACATAATTGAGAATTCAGATCGAGAGAAAAACGTAAAGTACGACGTTGAGTTAGATTTAGATTGAATTTCACTCCATGGAAAACGAACCGCGCTCAACATACTCGCCGGATCAAAGCGATTTAGATAGATCGGTATAGTCGAGTTATGTGGGTTTCACTGAAGCTCGATCAAGCTGGCTTGTTGTCGGAGATTTACGAAGATGACAAGACACCAAGAACACCGTAGAATATCCTATAAATTCTCCCGGGGAATATACTCAACGGACAGCAGGATTCCTTCGTCGCTAAAGGTCCTTCAAGGGTCGTAAAAATCGTCGTAAAGATTGTATATATATAAAATTATAGCCGCGCAGATCGTTCTGGACTGCGGTCCATCGATTGACGAAATTCCCGATAGCATCTCTCGCGATTATATAAATGCGAGAGAAGAGTACACAACATAAGCTGCTGGAAATTTATGGTAAAAATAACTTGGTATTATTGCCTTGGATAACTGTGGTCGAAAGTTAACAGGAATATGTACCGTGCTAGCGAAGAAATTTTTTTCGTTCGCTATGATAATACGGAATGATCGCAAGGACACTGAGAAAATAATTTTTCAGACATAAATCTGTAGATTGATGTTATCGTGAGATAAATGTTTAATCAACCTTTCCAAATTTTCGATGAGCCAAAATAGAGCTGGATTCAATTTTATAACAATTGACGAATATTATTTGGCTCAGCAGATCTAAAATGGGAATTTGTCCATAGTTCAACTATAGATTTGTTAACGTTCGATAAATTCTTTTATCATTAAATATCGCAATCTCCATAAAATACTCGATCGAGATAACAACAAAAGCCGATCATGAAAGAAATCTCGTAATTAATTAATTTTTATTTTACGCTTAAAAAATTACTTTGTATCCCGGTAAAGTTTAGCATCAATAACAAAAGTAAAGTATCATACTACGGGATAAAAATTCGCGATTTTTACATTAATATAGGATAGACGTACCAGTTTTGGCCACTTTAAACATTTTCAAACATTCATTTACGAAAAGTGTTCACATTATTGCAAATTTAGAACTGTAAAAGTGATCGATATAACCAAAAAGGTGCACGGAATCGAATTATTATCATTTAAGACCTTTTCTGATCATGATAAATAAGAAAATAAGAAATTATCTTGTTGCTGTCATTTTCACCATTTGTGGCCACAGTTGTACTACTTTTGGTCATCCAAAGTACCAGTTGTAGCCATCAAGCTTTGAATTGGGATACGGATGCTCTGCAAACGAAAGGTGGAGTAGCAGTGAAAGCAGATCCAAGTTGAAAAGAGTTATTTATTTGCGTCATAAACATGTAACTGAAGTGGTCTATTTAATAATAAGTGTGCTCTATTTGTTACCATATAAGCTGGCCACAAATAGAACAATCGCATTTTAAATGTGCCACTTTCGGCCACCGCGTATTTTCCAGGTATTTAGTTGATATGTCGTTTTTTTGTGATTCTAATCCGAAAAATGAGCTTTAATTGATGAAATATAAATTTTTAATGGGGCGGAAAGACTTTAGATATAAGAAACCATAGTCTTCTTGCCTCGTCTCCCTCAACACGTCTAACAAGAAAACCACACAAATCGCTCAGCGCTGGCACATTTCGTCATGTTTCGTTGAAAAAAATTAGCAGATATTCAATAAAGCGATCGATAGTGGTGCGGAAACATCTCGAGTATCAAAATATTACGCTTGATAAAGTGAACGCAGCCTTGGAACTTTATAAAAATTCGAGGGAACAGTGGCCACAACTGGTACGTCTACCCTATTGTAACAAATGCCACGTGACAACCCGATTATTCGGATGATTTTATAATTATAGCTTACGCGGTATCAGTCCCTATCTATCAGCATCGAATGTTTTCCATTCTCTCTCTATATTATCCTCGACATACAGAATGTATCGTTGTGAAGGATGCGGCCAGTTAAAGCAAGAGGATCACCACAGTAGCCACAGTGTAGAGACTAAATTTCCGCGTCGTGATAAGTTTGCTAAGATTGTGTTGTTCCACTTGACTTACGTACACGTGCTATAACGGATAGTCTTCACCAAACTTGTCGTAAAACTCGTTTAATCACGAGTCCAGCGTCGGCTATCGATTCACCGAGTTAGGATAAGGGAAATTGAGTCGACAAGGAACGCGGTATCCTGCGTAGGGTGTACACTCGCGCGCGCGCACACACAGACACACAGACACACAGACACACACACAAACACACGCACACACACACAAATATAATATCTCCTTAACTTCTATCTTCCTTGATAACTCAAAATCCATGATTATCCATCAGCAGCCCGCTGGGTGCAACGTGCTCGTGCTTCAATCCTCCGATTAATCATTTCTCCCATGCTTTTGTAACCGCGTACAAGCCACTAATTGTCAGCAACGAAAATCCTTTGATTAATCATGAAACTCAAGGGCATTTAAAGTATAACTAATGTAATAGATTTCGCGAATCGAGGAGTATAGCTCGGTGATTTGGATGCCCTAGAGGGTAATATAGAAAAATGCAGAGTCACGATGATGTGGAAAAAATCATGGCACAGGGTCGAGGGAAGATAAGTCTAAAACGTTCTATTGGGAAAGAAAATGATTCGGGTCATGGGCTAATTCCCCGCTGCATATAATACATCGAAACTAATACGTTTAAGAATTTTCTTTTCTCATTTCTATCTGTGGGTATGGGGGAAAAAAAATAACAAAAGATCATAAAAAGAGACTTTACTGTGCGTGTTCGAGACGCAGAACAACGTGATACGATGCCGGGCACGGACGCGAGGAAAGAAACGATTGGGGAGGAGAAGAATGAGAAAGTTGCGAGAAGTTCGGTCGCAGAGGAGACGTTGAATGGAGGCAACGAGATGGGAGAGGCGTCGACGATGAGATCGGAAAATGAGACGGGTAAAGAGGCGAACGGTGATGACGACGACGACGAAGACAAGGAGTACACGAAGAACGAAAATGTTGTGGGGAACGAGGGAGAAATAACGGGAGGCAAAGAGGCGAGAATGAACGAAGATGAAACCGAGGGATTGAAGAAAATTGCCTGGCCAATCGGAGTACCCTGGGAACCAGTGGCCTCAGTGGCGATGGAAGAAAGTGAAGAGCCGAAGAAAAAGGAAGAAGAAGTCAAAGTAACTTTGCAGCACTTCTCTCACTTGTTTTTTGCTTTAGCTCTCTTGCTTTCAGCTGCAATGAATACATATATATACGCATACATACATACATACATACATACATACATACATACATACATACATACATACATACATACATACATACATACATACATACATACATACATACATACATACATACATACATACATACATACATACATACATACATACATACATACATACATACATACATACATACATACATACATACATACATACATACATACATACATACATACATACATATATGTATATATACATGTATATAGTGAACCCGGGAGAATGGTCACTGAATTAAAACAATAGTAGAGATCAACTGGTACGTGCAACGCGGGGACAAATTGAAGGAGCAAAAAAAAAAAAAAAGAAATTCAGGGGAGAAAGAACAAAGTACGTACGGAGAACGAATCGTTGAGTTTATATTTCGTTCAGGTGATTGCGATACCGGGGAACGAGGAAGATATGCAGAGGCTCATCAGAGACGTGAAGGCCCAAGCAACCGTTTTTCGTTCGCTCTACAAACACTGGCTGGAGGTTGGCGATAAGGTTAGTAGTGCAATTTACAAAAAAAATATTCAATTGACGTTTGCTTTTTTCTCAAGAAGAGAGTTTCATCGAAATATCCAGCTATCCGATAGCCTTGACAGAACATTAGTAATTTTCATTTGGTCATCAAGTTAACACTGAAACACAATGTCATATAGACGTAGAGGGAAACACGAATTACTATGAGGATGATTGTTATATTTTTCGTTGAATAGTAGAAGGAATACACGCGATAAAAATTTCCGGCAAAAATATTATTGCCTGAATAATATAATTTGGAAAAAAAAAAAGATTCAACGACTCACGAAGAATCAATAACGTGTGTTGCTCGTTCGGGAGGAGTTTTTACGAATTTACTACACTTTGAACATGACTGTGCTGATTAGTGAATCCTTAATACGATGCCCAAAAAAAATTGACAACTCTCTTCTTAACGCTATCATCGGTATGTAGCTAAATATTTCGATAAATCCCGTATTGCATTCGATATCGAAGATAAAATATCGTGCCTGCATCGACCCTTTATCGAATATAATTCGACAGGCCGTCAAAGAGGTGATGAATCGAAGAGTCATGGACTCGGTTCCCACTGATCAGGAAATACCATATTTCTTTTACGTAAATACCGAGCCCGATATCGAGATCGGTGTAGAGCACGACGATGAGAAAGTCTTACTTCCCGATCTGACGCGCGAAAAAATAATCTCCGATTTTACGCCCTTATACTTCAATCTTGCCGACAAGCCGGGCAAGGGCTGAAGAGACCCACGACCGCGAGAGCTGAAGGTGAGTCGTTTGAGCATCACCAGCTCAAAGGTCCATTCGATTTTCGCATTAATCAACTATTTGTCCTCTAACTATCTCTCTCTCTCTCTCTCTCTCTCTCTCTCTCTCTAGTTCCAATTTCGTTCGACCATTCCACCCAGTTGAATTCCCATCCAACACCGTTTGTACTCTTGACGAGGAAACTTTGACCGTGTATAACGACAGTTCTCAACGTTTCATTTGCCGCGAAAGTTCATTCCTTTTTCGACGATGGAACGTCCTGCCATTATGCGTTAGGACAAAAGTTTTCCCTGTTTCCCGATGCGATGCAACGAGATTGGATCGAGAAAACGAGGTGAGCTGACGTGAATTTTTCATACGTGCTTGGATAGATCTATAAATATAAACACGCATTGAATGCAAACGAGCACGAAGAAACCTTGAAAACGATACACGCGAGAAAAAAAAATATCATTTCAAGTTTTTCGATCGACAATTCGGTTATTTTCCTTTTTTTTTTTAATTCGGACTCTTTGTGCCCGGTGAACGATATCAATTTGCAAGTTTCCCCATTGCCTCGTATTCCGAAAATTCACAGGTTTCTTCTTCCTCGGAGTTTCAAACGACTATAATTTTTTCTTGCGTTTCAGGATGACCCCGTTTCGCTGCCTGGCCCCTTAAAGTCTGTTTCCTGCTCCTTCCCCGATACGCTGCTATTAAAATCTCTACATTTTTTCTCGTTTACGAAAAACTTTTCTTTCCCTCCCAGAGACATTCATATGCAGGATACGTTGTCGTTACCATCTGTCCTCCCATATACGCAGTGGCATTATTCTCCCCTGCGTAGACGCGCTGAGAAAAACTTTTCGTGAGCCACATTTCGTTAGCAATAAAGATGGCCCTACGTGTCCCCCTTACTGTAAACGAAGCATTATTTGCCGATCTCGCGTGGCAAAACAAACGAAAAAAAAGTCCTCATGCATAGAATATTTGAAGACTCTTATGCGAACTTGTGAAAGCACAGCGAGTTCGTTGACTCTGTTTTTCTTCTTCCTCAACCTTGTTTACATGGTATGCCTGTGGCGTCAAGCTTTCGTACTCTTGCCATGAAATTTCGTATATATATATATATATATATATATACTCGTGTAACAACGTGCGACTGTTGTTTTAGGTAAAAAACAAAGAGTAGACCGAAAAGAGCTCGGAGTTTGGCTGTGCGAAACGTCGAGAAAATCGATGATCCTTCTGTGACCTTTGATCCTTTGCTCGTTCGTCAAACTTCGAAGCCCTATTGCTCCACAATTCATCGCGCACACACGTGCTATTTTGCCCTCGCGAAACCTAAAGCAAAGTCTAGTTTTCAGTCAATACACGTAGAGTATGTCTCTCTGATTTTCGACAGATCTCGTTTGACGCGCTCCGTGATAAAGACCCATCGTCCCTTCACGCAGCTCGAGCGTATACGCCATATAATGCGAAAAGCCCGAATATTTTACAATATGCGAGAATCTCATTCGAATAATGGAAAGTTAGTTGCATCTTATCGCGTGATCTTCAACCTTTTCACCTGTGCTGCGAGAGCACGGGTGACGAGGAGTTTGCCGGTGTTTGCTTTTAAGCTTCTTTGGCTCTTCCGCGGCTTCTTCCGACTACGAAGAAACGATCCGATTTATACAAAATCCTTCTTATGGGATTTCCATAGGTTAAGAACGAGAAAAAACGAAGAGAAGGGAAGAGCAAATTAACGAAAATACCCAGGGCGATCATTCATTATTTCAAGAAGCAAGATAGAGAATGGACGGTTACTAAATTATTGGACTATTGAAAATATAAAAAAAAATTGATCAACTATTTGTTCAAGGAAATTTTACTCACTGCGAAACGAAGTAGAAAATCCCTTTTTTTACGGGGATTATAGTCGAGTGACCTGACAATCATAGATTGCGTATGATAAATAAGATATACTTTTTTTTCTCCAATCGAGAATATTTTTCTCACAAAATAACCTCAGAAAATATCAGCAAGAATTTTACGGCCATTACGAAGATTAAAGATTCTCGAGACCATTGTCATCGAACGTCATTTCCGTACACAGAATGAATGCATCCGAGCAGAGCTAAAAAATTATCGTATATTTCCAGCATCGTACCTTCTTGCTCTCGACTCTTTTTTCCCCCCTCTCGATGAGGACTACATCCACGAGTCGATTCCGCGTCAGATGAGGCGAATAAAAAGTCGCCTTGGATGTTGGACTATTTACGACGACAGTTCTCGCAAGAAGTGAAATCTTTTTGAAACGCTCTCGTAAATACGACACTAATATATATATATATATATATTTATACGTGTGTGTGTGTATGTGTGTTGGCGAAAAATAAAACTTTTTTTCTTGATTCACCATCAAACTCGGTGGTAGAATACTTTCGCAGGAACTTCGGGACAAAATCGATTCCTTCTTTATTCAACCGTAACTTTTCAATCCATCCACAATCCATCCCGATGTATGTACGAGGTATTTCACGTCAAATCAGCCAGTCACAATTCGACTATACTTTGGAGCTTCTATCGGAGAAAATCTGTAGAAACAGCGTGTTTTTTTTTTTTTTTTAATCGACTACATTTTGGGCCTGACTGTACGGCTATTAAATCAGTTGAAACAAACTTTACCGTAGTCTACATCAAAGAAAATTGTGGTATAATCACTTTAGTATCCATGTGCGGTAACCCGATCGACAATGAAACCTTGAGGTTCCTCAATGCTTCCTATTACAATTCGATCACTCATCCCATCACAGAAAGTCATGCTTGTCCCAACGTTCTCTTTGTTACGAGTTATCACTGAGCCTTGAACGAAGAAAAATCTCGCGTGGCGTGTATCCACAACCGTCAGGCTCATCTTTTGAACACTTATTGCTGTAAATCGATTTTTTAATTAATTAATTTATTTCAAATTGAACAAATGAATCTCACGGCTTGACAGAGTGTGAGATTCTCTGTAGAAAAGCATTTTCTGAGACTTCATTCATTCTTCATTCCAAGCTTAATTTTACGTATACACAGAAGATAGGAATCACCGTGGATTCGCAGGAGTATCTGGATTGGCATGAAACGCCTCGTGTAAAAAAGTTGAGATTTGCGGCGGAAACGAAGTTGCTTCGACGCTTCGGATGCCTCATTATTCTGGTCCAGAAATTTCCAGAAAATAGGGTGATAAACTGTCGATATAAATATATATATTCTATTTCCTCTATTAAAAAACTATATACATATGTATACATATAGTTTTTTAACAGTAGGAATAGAAGATATTTGATGAGAGGGAAGGTAAAATGTAGATGGGAGTGTCGTTGGTTGGTGAGTTTTGTCTGTATCTGGCGACCAAGGATATTCGCAACAGACGTGAAGACATAATTTCTTATTCGCGTCTGCGTTCACGCATTATATATTCCGGAAATCTCTCGTATGAAGATAAATGGAGAGAGAGAGAGAGAGAGAGAGAGAAAGCGTGTTATCGCGCAGCTTAGAAAACGAGCACTCTCAGTTCCTCTTTTCAGGCAAAGGGGTTGGACCTTTCGCTCGCTTGGAGTACAGCATAGTGAAAGAGGGTTAGGTGGTTGGCAGATGCAAACCGAAGGAAAACTCGGAGACGGGAAAATCCCTCACAGCCCTATACACACGTACGCGTACACACACACACACACACACGCGCGCGCGCGCGCACGCACACACACGAACACTATGGCGAGAGGGAGAGAGGGAAAGAGTGAGAGAGAGGGTGAGGAAGGAAAATAAAGAGAAAGAGTCTCAGGGAAAAAAAACGTGGTAACGGGTGGCTATTCCATTCAGCCTCCTCCGGCAAAGAGCGAGCGAAGGTCCGCGATGTTATAGTCCTTGGTAGTGTGTACTTTTGAGATATATCCTACTATATATATCAAATAGGGGGTGTGCTGATAGTGAATAGGGGCGCTTGCGCGACGTTTCACTCTCTCTCTCTCTCTCTCTCTCTCTCTTACACACACACTCTCTTCTCCACCTTGGTTGAGACGAAAGAGCCACTAGCTCTCGTCAACGCGACCGGCGTTACCACCACCCTCCCGGTCTCGGCCGCGGTACTACTCCATGTCAAACTTCAGTTCCAGTACTGGCACGGTACTCCGAACTCGCGGTTCTACAAGCGTTCCAACCCTTCAAACAACCTAACAATCATCGACAAACAACCAACGACGAATCATCATTCGAGATCGTCGGTATACATATCCGGTAGACCTTTTGTTCGTGTTCGGCACAAAAAAAAAAACGCGAAGTTTCGACGCCGCGATAATTCGTTTGCGATTTTGTATCCTCCGTTTCGTCAATTGATTGACACCGATACGAAAAAAAAAAAAAAAAAACGAGAAAATGAGAAGCTACGAGTTTATCGGATATACTACGTGGAACTAATAAAGGAAGCATCCTTCAACGCGGTATTGCCACGAGAATTATACTGAATCGGGACGATCAAGACGGGTACGATGAAAGTTTCGATTGTTTTACGGCTTCAGTTGGCTTTTTTTTTTATCGTTATACCCCTTCCTTTTGGTATTTCGTGGCACTGCGAAATCCTTTTGATGGCTTGGCAAATATCGCATGAGTGCTTGTAAATTACCGGCAACAGCCGCGCTTTGCTTCCTTCCACGTGTGACGCTCCGTGTAACAGTTTGAAACGGCGTATATGGTGGTAATAGTGAGTCCAATATCGTTCGCGAGTTTTTGGGCTTGAGATATTTGTCACTTTCACGATTTTTTCTTTTTTTTTTTTTTTTTTCAATCCTGTACCCCCATATAGGATCGATGACAGTTTTGTCAAATTACAAGAACGGTGAATCTCTTTTTACAAGTTTAGGGCGGTGGTTTGTTTTGCTTTCACGTAATTTGAAACCTCAGTTCTCGTAAAATCGAGAGCGAGCTCTCACGAAAATTGGATTACAAAAGAGAGGATAGAGCTGTTACAGTTTATACGATTAAACGACGATATTCGAGAGATCCATCGGTGAGAATAGCTTTTTTCGTACGTTTTATCATGAGGGATGAACAAAATACAAATAAAATAAATAAAAGTGACTTTGCGTTAAATGGTTATCTGGCAGCTTATCATTATATCCGGTTAGGCGGATAAAAGAAATGATTACCGAGACTCGAGTGTTTTCCCGCGTGAAGAAGCGCCTAGGGTGCTTTTTTTCCTCGCGTAAAAAGAATAAAGGGTGGAGAAAAAAAACGAGTCAAGACGGAGCCGTGAAGTCCTCGAGAGAGGATCAAGCCACTAAATGACATCTGCACTCTTTCGTATAATCGTATTACGGTTGTAGGAAACAATTTGTATTTTTTTTTATATATATTCCCGCTGATCTCCCGATAGTTGAATTTAATTTGAAAAGAGCAATTATTCTTTTTCTTTTCACACATCTTATCGCGTGATCTCACGTAATTTGTTCTCGCGTAACCTCCGCTGGATAGATAAGTGCTTTCCTTTGATTATTTCTCCATGCATTATGTTTTCACGTCTCTTCGCTCGTGAATAATGCTCGCGCTAGATTAGGCTAGGATCCGAAAAGAGCTCTGACTGGATCGGGCTTTGGCCAGATCAGGCTAGATTCGAAAAAGCACTGAGTTTTCTCTAAATTCGATCGGTGAAATAATATCTACGAAGAACCTACTTTTGTAGCATTTTTTCTTCGTCCATATAGCGACGAACGTGTCATTGATATAAAAAAAAATTCTAAGCATCTTCGGAAAAAAAACGAACAAAGTATAGAATGGAAACCATTTTGAATAATCCATCTTGGCCTATCGACAGGATCAAAGGGAATTCAATTTTGTCTATTCAAATAAGAAGTTGACCGAATTGATTAAAAGATGTAAGAATGAAAGAAAAAGGGAAGGTCATACGAAGAAAAAAGTACATGAATACGAAAATTAAGCTTGATTCACTGTTGATAAATTGAAATTTTTATTGATGAAAAAAACAAATTGCCAATTAGCGATCAGAGAATTGCGAACGAAAACTCGTAAATTTTAATTATTGGCACTTCCCAAACAGAATAATAACAGAGAGTTGCGAATTATCTCGTCAACGTGACGATTTTAATTTTAATTTAATCGTGTTAGCTCGTATCGCGCTATATTTACATTATACTCGTTGATTTCATGATCTATAGGATACAATTTTATATAAATAACATTCGCAGTCACCGCAGTATATAATTTGCGGTATCTTATTAATCTGTTGCAGAGGCGATAAAGAAAAATATAAATCGTTCGTTTACACTCTCAGCGTAATGCCTCAAAGTTGCCCCTCCATGTGAGAAGAAGAATTTATGGTGAAATCGGATTATATTCGCGCGAAGAACATAAATCTCTTTATAAATATACATACGAGGGGAGCTAGCCCGGTATGAATGAAGGATCGTGCGTTAGGTACTTCTTTGTCATGAATTTGCCCAAAAGCGAATAATTCTGGACTCGTTGACGGCAATTTTTCCGGATTTACAAGACGACAGACCACTGTATGCCTGGAATACTAATTGATAAATCATCATAACATTATTCTTTTCCGTTCACCAGCAAATAAGTAAAGGCCCAAAAAAAAAATTATATTCGTAAATATACATTATATATTTTCGGATATGAATTTGAAACAGTATTTTTCGTGGGCGAGGTTATTCTGAATCTTTTCATCCCTTAATTATCTGATCAAAATGATCTTACCCCATACAAAAGTGATAACTATATACCCTTACAGGACAATAAATATATGCGAAAATATGCAAATTTTTGTGGAAGCAATATATTTGATGTAAATATATGAATACACAATATGTTTTCGCATGATTTATAATCTCCGAAATGTTAATAACTAGGTAAATGGAAGATAAAGATAATCGACCATCGAAATTAGGGAATACCTAAAATTAAAAATTTTTTTTTTTTGTCACATTCGAATAGATTTCAATAATTATCAATATTTTAGATCTTTGTAATGATCAACCGAAAGGCCCACTTTGTAGAAATAAAAATATTTTATTTATTAATTCACATCAAAGAGAAACATCGAATCGATAAATCTTCGAAATATTTTTTGTTCATGACTCATGAGAATGGTTTCGTAAAATATTCGTCGTGTTTACGATTTTATCGGTATGAATATGTGAAGACGAAGACCATATAATTCGGTGTGATAAAACGGAACTTTTCCATGATATCGCTTGAAATCTGTGACAGCCACAATAATCCGGATAAAATTCGTATTTTTTATTTGCTCATTACTCCCCAGCTCGTAGCATATCGACTATTCGTTATTCCCCCCCCCCTCCCCTCCCGCGCCCATTCTTCCTTACCCATCGTGTCTATTATTATGGATATTACCGTGTAGAGAATTCTGGTGGAATGCTTTGGCCATTGACTATCGGGTTTGAGGGGCGATAAAGTAAAACGCGCGAGGGAGATAATATGTCCCCGCAAGCGTGCTATATAGCGTCGGAGCCTCGACGATTCCCCGATATAGTGTATGGATATGCTGATTCGAAAATTTCACCGTACCGAAGGAATTTTTCAATAAAACGCCCTACCCCAACGAACATCAAAGTTCTACCGTTAGCACGAAGATAAACAATGAACGTTATCCTCGAGAACCCTCTCGGTATTTCATTCTCATAAAACGATCAAAACATGGCGATTGCGTCCATTGCCAGGGCTTTCTAAAAAAAAAATTACAGAAACAAAATCTCGATACGGAAAATACCGAATGAACAGTACCGGTTGAATCAGCTGAAAACAGGAAAAAAAAAAAAAAATTCATTATTCCCAATGGGTTCGCACCTCGTAGTTGGTAAAACGATCACAGGTGGATTACTGCCGTTGTCATTTTGCGGTTTGTGCCCTTGTGCATCGGGCTTGATTGGACTTTATGCACGGGCAAATGTTCGTTGAAAGGATAGCTTGCAAAAAATCATCAATGCGGCGATAATGCACGAGAAGCTTCCCCGGATGAACAATTAGATCCGTTGAAAAACCATATTGTAACATATAGAGGCTCTTCGCGTACGCTCGATAACGACAATACGATTAAGTTCCATAATTAATCGAGCCGAATGTAACAGTGACACCGAACGAATGTGTGTATCATCCCGGGTCCCGGGAGTACACGATTTGAACTATCGTTCGTATTTTACGTAATCATATTGAAAGTATGATCGTGAGTAAATAATATTTTAAAATTTTCGCGATAGTTTTTAATATTTGTCACTATACGGGGGTAAGCGCCACGAGTCCGTCACATCTAGCTCTAGCAAAGTATGATTCAATTCACATTATGAATTATAATATAATTTTTCATTTTTTTTATATGACCGAAAATTGCGAAAAAAAAAACTAATTTTCGAATTTATATTATCGATCTTGCAAATGAATCTCCTTATAACGGTAATCATTTGGTAGGCTGAAAAAAACTTGTAGATTTGTATGAAAGTAATTTGAATTTGGCTACAAAAAAAAAAAAAAAATTAGCACAGCGCGGAACGAAAAATGAAAATATCATCCGATTTCCACATGAAGATTGGCACCAAAGTGATCTTCAAATCCACCAAAGTAGAATTCCAAAAGTAACTAGTTCAAAATCAAAGAAGGCCGAATGAACTTTTGGCTTGCCGTATACATTACTCCAAACTTCTGATTCTAAAAAATATACTTCCGGGCAAATTAATTGATCTTGATATGCGAAACTAATCTCTTGAATCAGATCCAACTTGATTATTTCACGAAACAAAATTTTGAACACAAAATCAATGAAAAAATAATTTCTCGAAAGATCCGAGAAGACATTCGAAAGGTTCTTTATTTCGGTAATAATTCGTACTAGTGTACAATGAATGTTCTTTGTAAGGACGAATCCATGAATCAATCGTATAGTTATTTCGGCAGGGCGTTTACTCCTCCCGCCCAGTTGGTCCGCTCTTACAATGATTCCCCTACGGATTTGGAGCATGGTCCAAGATGATGATGTAACGTCGTTATGCACGAAATGTGTATCCCCTCGCAAAGGGATACAAATGTGTATCCCCTCGCAGAGTGTATCCCCTCGCAGAGAGGGGATACACATTTCATTCATATATATATTCAGAATACATTCATATATATATATACAGTGTGAGAAATAGGAAAAGCACACACACCCGCACACGAATGAGCAAGAGCAATTTGAGACCACACTGGACAGAACAACGAGGGATGGGCTAGTGGAAAGTGGCTGTAGAGATCAGACGTGGTTAGTAGATTAGTAGCGGGGGAGAAACGCGCGTCGTAAATAGGATTATTACGGTCAAATATAACCGGTACATATATGCGCTTGATAATATTTAAGCACGATCAACACGAGAAAATCCGTTATGCCATTTTACAATCAGGAAGTTGGCCAGTCCAGCGTATCATAATTCGACCCGGATATATACCAAAGAAATGATATTCGCTCGTTCATCCCTTAATATATTCTGCGACTAAGCAGGAAATACTTTTCCCCACAGCTTATCTTATGTCAGCTTTGCAGGGATGTCATCTCTCTCTCTTTCTCTCTCTTCCCCATTCTCTATCTATACATATATATGGGTTCCCTTCTTTGTTTCTCTTATTCTATTTATCCCCCTCCCCCCCCCCCCCCCTCGATCTTCAGCGAACTTCGTTTCGCCTACGTGTCACTTTTCGTGGATGATAGAGCATAGAACGCGCGCTTTCCCAATGGCCCGTCACTCCAACTTTCATACGTATATAGTAGATAGGACATGTATATATTACGATCGTTGCTCGTGATTTATGACGTTTTACCCAGGAGCATAGAATTTTATGACACGTGAATGCTTACAAGCCGTACTCTGCCTCTACGACTAAATTCGATAAGCTGTTAGAGAGCAGTGGGTGAATAATGTTTCTCACTTTTTTTTTTTCTGTTTTTTTGCCTAACGTTATGCGCACGATACCAAGTCTTAATTCGTTCCCGTCTCTCGTATGTGCAATTGAAAAATCAGTGGATACTCTCTTCTCATGAGACTTTCGTGCTTATATAAGCGCCTTTTACCTACCCCTTTACGAGCAATTTACTCAAAAGCTAAATGAAAACGAAAAAAATATACGCATATTTCCTCGCGATTCTATTTCATCGCGTGAAAATCTATCTTTTTTTTACCATCACTCTTTTGTCAATTTACATCGAAAAAAGAGTTTTCATAATTTAGAGACATACGACTGTTGTATTTCGAGATGTAAATTTCGTAAGAAATCGAATGTATGCCTCTGATAATCATGGATCGTTGCTGCGGACTGCTGTGGATTTTATTTTTGAAATTTTCAGAATATACTCCATACGATCATACAAATAATAAAAGAACCATGAGTTTTTTACTGCCTATAAATTTTATAAAATTTTTTTTATTTTTGTTAGACTCCTGTGACATTTAATTTAAAAAATTACCTGAAATTTTCCGATATGTTAATCTACTAAATAGAATGAATTTTTTCATTAATCGATTTTTCTTTAATTTGACGTCGATCAAATATGTGTTATGCAATGGAAAAGAATGAAAAAATAAAGATTCCTTGCTTACAGCACAAATACAAATATATAATATCACGGTTAAAAGGACCATCACTTGTATTATTCATACATAGGCTCGTTACGACATCTTCGTTCAAATTTTCATGATTTAACAAAGGCCTCCCCGCTCTTCGCCGTTTTCAAGTGTTTTCAATAATTGAATACGTGTTCAGTGATGAACGAGTATTCATCGCCTAGGGTGTGAGATTCGACCGCGAGCTATACATACATATATATGCATGCGGCCAGAGGATGCACCATCCGAAAGTTTCACCTCTCTTGAAATCCTCAAAGTTCCACCGTGTCGCAGCTGAACGGTATATACGGTCGAGAGCACAGGATTTACCAATCTTATCTTTCAAGCCTCGAGTTCATTACACGAGGATCTTTCCTGGTCCTTCGCTTCGAGCTCCATACCCATCCCATCTCCGTCATCCTCATCCTCGTGCCCTTCGATGGCTCAACGTCGCGAGGAATAACTTTTCTACCTTGGAAGAAGTTTTTCAGTGCGCCAAAGTATCGTATCTCACCGGAAGCTTTGCGAACAGCTCACTATCACCGCGAGATTACGTAAAAGAAAAATGACGTCGGAAAAAAAAGAAAAGAAAAACACATAATGATCGAGAAAAAAGGATCAAAGACGCAAAATGTGCAACAAAAGTAGTGCATATTTAAGAATCCGATTGCGTAGGTCGACACGGAGTGTCACATACTCACGCGGGTGGATATACTCTGACTTTCACTCTACGATTGTAACCTCTCGTTGCCTCGTCGCTTCAAATTTAATTTCATTCGGTTGCCTTTTAATCCACAATGTTCATGATTTTGTCCATTTTCCGAAGCACAGAGCAATTTTCCCCCTGTCAACGTGCATATGCGCGCACCCACAATTCTGTCGTTGAATGCTTCTCAAACTACGAACGGAAAGGACGGGGTGTTTTGCTTTTAAGCTGAGAACATAATTATTTGTACGTCTACAACGAACCCCATCGTACGTATTTTTCGAACAATTTTTTTTTATACCCTGATATGCAGAATTATTCGAGGTGAAGTATCGACGGAAAAACATTCGTGGATAATTTTCGATATTCGTAATTGATTCCAGGGGGAAAATCGAACGTCCCCTTTCACGAATCACGGAGAACGAAAACAAATCTTGTTCAGCCGAAATTTGAATGACGTTTAATTTTATCCGCCGCGTAAGAGAACTTTTATTACGAGAAGCGTCATATGCAACTTTCGCATATACAAGCAATCTTTTCAATCGAACACGACTCATTATCTTCACCATTTCGAAGCAACTTTTGTGTTTAATGAAAAGTTCAATTATCGATGTAACGAGAGATATTTTCTGAATTTAACCATGTGGAGTTTCAATTTACACGTGTTCAATTATAGCGATGGGAGACACACAAGCAACGATGTGTGGATGATATAATGTAACGTCATACGGCTCGGATCGAGTATACAAGAACGCCTTTCGCGAGAATGTTGACTCTACAAATATATATACACATACACATGTATCACATAGCCGAGTCAAGATCCGTCGTAGTATCGCGAGTAAATTATTGATATCCGCGCGTGGTGACACACAGAGGGTGAGTTCGAGAATGAAATTAAAATAAACAAAAATGAATAATCATTTCAGTCATTGGTGAAGAGAGAAATAAGAACAAAGGTTCACTTGTTTAATTTATCAATGGCTTTTCTTTATCATCAAAGAATTCAGTACGTTTCAGCGCTGTGAGTCGAAAATCGGCAAGAGTAGAGAGCTTGCAAAGAAAATTGCAGCTGAGAAAGCACTCGCAAAGACATCCCCTAGAGGTATGAGGCTGGAAGGACCAAAGCCCGCAGTCCCTTCGGGCTCTCATGAGCAAACTTCGATGATTAATAATTTTGTTACATTATAAATTCCATTCTAGCCCGTGGCTCATGGGTTTACGCTGTGCCGGGCACACACGTTCTCCAGTTTTGGCGCGTTGTTGTTCTCACGTCACAGTTGTTACATACGATAATGTTTCGTTGTCGGCAGCATTGGAGGATATTTTTCGTCGTACGACAATGGCTTTTCTCGTTTCGACCCTCCGCGAAAAAAAAATTTGTATCTTGCATGTTAAAAATTTATATTTTTTATGTATGTGATTATTTTTGAGAGACATACAAAATTTTTTCATCAATAATATATATATATATATATATATATATAGTAATGTATAAATGATGTTTATTTATCCGACAGAAAGTTATATATTTTTGCATACAATTTTTTCCAATCAAAGGACCCGAGGTTCCCATCCCGACGTTTCATATAATCAACGGAAGTAAATCTCTTTAATCAGAGCTCAACGACATGTATATATATTTCTTTTTAAATATTTTCATCGGATCTCTATCATATAAGAGAGTTTAATTCATGATGAGCCGAGACAAAGAATGACAATGAAACAATTGTATATTCGGTTATTTCGGATTAAAAAAGTTTCGTAATTCTCGTAACGGGTCTGTTGAATTTTCACGCTGTTGAAGAGTCGCGCGAAGAAACGATAAAGTTTTTCGTATCTTCACGCCCTCCAAACAAACTACATATATATATATATAGGCGATGCGCGAAGTTTATTTGTGTTTGCAACGAGGAGTGAAACTCTACCACCGTGAAGAAGTTTTGTCTTTCCGTCTAACGCACATATTTGCATTCAACACACGTAGCGCTCAGTTAGTCAATGTGCCTGCGTGACGGGATAAACTACCAGCCTGAAATATGATGAAAAAAAAAAAAAAAACATTTCGTATTGTTTTCGTTGTGACGAACCGCATACGTCAAACATCAGCTTGACAATTTTACACGCGTAAGAAGTTTCCCCGCGGTTACCATTGATCTCGCGAATTTTTTTTTTTTATTTGTGCAGAATTGAAATATCTAGCGGCTGTACTAGCGAGTCAAGGTCGTCTTGCTCTTTGCAAGCTCGTGCCCCGATCACTTGGAAACTTATTTTTATGAAAAAAAAAAGAAACAGCAAATAAGCCCTGGTTGAGAATTTATTCGTAAATAGAAAATTTTCCAGCTCGTCATATCAGATAACTTATTTTTATAAACTTATTTTTATGAAAAAAAAAAAGAAACAGCAATAAGCCCTGGTTGAGAATTTATTCGTAAATAGAAAATTTTCCAGCTCGTCATATCAGATAACGGATATAATATTGCGAATGAATTAACATTGCAGCGACATCCCAATAATTGATTAAGCTAGTCGTTGCCTGAGTAACACGAACGAAGCCTTATTGATGGATCAAGTATTTGTATTCTCAATTTTATTGGACAATGCCTCGTTAGTATTTTATGGAAATAAAAATTGATCAACTCGGTCAAAGGATAAATCCCTTCATACTCTTTGGTAGTGTAGTTCTATAACGCAAGTTTATCGTAAGCACCGCCGTGCTGACAGGGAAAGGAACAAGAAGAGCCATAAGAAAAAGGAAGTTTTTACACGGGGATTGAGCGAGAAATCAACGTGAAGTAAAAAACTTTCACGAATGAATGAAAGTTGTTGCGGATTTTGCACATTCGACTTGCTTCGTGGAGAATTTTTAATTAATCCTTCTACGCCGATAAAACCACGTTGAAATTAGAATATTCCTCAGGAATTCCGAGATTACTCGTTCATGGAATATATAATATATATATATATATCTTTTATCGTCTCTGTCCAGTCACTAGATGATATAAAAAATGAACCACTTCATAGAAAAGATATTCGCCACTTTACTGGTGCAGCGGTTCGAACGAAGAAAACTTTCGATATTGGGTTATAATTCATTCGAATGAAACGGTACTATTTTTCCCGAACGGATAGGGGATGGTCTTAATCCCGGAAATTACTTGAACGAACAGTCGAAGTGTGAAAATCGATTCGATGAATTCCCGTTTATTTTCCATGACACACTCGCTATCTGTGGGGAGGATACATTACCAAGAGTTTAATTATATTTTCCACTTGTGGAAACATTTTATAGATTGATGCTGCTGCATTGTCATTTCGATTAAATGGGACTACATAAAATCTGTAAAGTCGAAACTCTGTGTGAGAAAAAAAAACTCGCGGAAAAATATCTTTAAGCTTACTTTCACCCCTAGGAAAAGAAAAATATCGAGAAGTATTGAAAAAAAAAACTATTGAAAACAAACTATTGGAAAAACTATTGAAAAGAGGAAAGTTTTCTGAGACTATCGACGAAAGTTCAATAGTTCTGCAAGAAACTATATCGGTTTGGAATCATAAAATTTTTAATAGTCTTTTCAAAAAACCATTGTAGATTCAATCGAACGGTAGAAAAATACAATTTGCATTATCTCATAATTTTACCGAAGCAAAGTTTTCTCTTTATCAGCTCTAATGATAATTGTGAGCATTATCCAAGAATAGTTGCTATCAAGCTTGAGTAGCGACTATTCCGATTAACAGAGGTGACGCGATTGGTTACTTTTTCTCTCAATAAATCAATATTATCGATATTCGATAAAACTATTTCGTACAAAAACTGCCAATAGTTATGTTTTCTCTTCTTTCGTAATAACTATTCAAGCACGGGGTTAACCATTAGTCGGTCAATAGTTTTGTTTATCGTAGAGCCATGAAAGTATCATGAGGCTTTTCACTGTACCGTATCGCTTGTGGAGAAATGCAAGCTCGTAGAAATTTCCAGGCTTATACAAGAACCAGAAGCGCTTTATGTAGTCCTCGGATATCCAGAGTCCCGTATGCACTGAAGACATTAAATGGATTACGTGGACTTTACGTGCGCCGAGTAACGGTTCTCCGGTGGCACTAAAGGGGCGGAGAAAACTCGCAACGTCGTTGCATCGCATTCGCGTTTCGGTCCATTTCCATCGGAGCAAGATGAATGTTGACTGTTGACCCCGTGACATCCTCAAATGCGATCTACACACTCTACCATCCCAACCTCTACAGCAAACTATACGCGTCTTTCCTCGTAAGTCACTGTGCTCCTGCAATTAAACCTTGTGACAGCAGGTTTTTATTGCACCTGTTACTTTTTCACCTCGTCAATTATCATCCGAGTGTATGTGACGAGAGAGTATAATATTCCCGTTATGATATGAGAGTCGAAACAATGTTGGGATAACGAGAGTAATCAAACACGAGAAACGTAAGAATTATTTTTCATTTTTCTAATCTCTCGGTCTCGATACAAAAACTTCACAATCAATCGTCGATTTTTTATTCAGATTCGAATCACCAAAGAAACATTTCACAGGATCGAGATGAGACCGAGAAGAATATTTTCCCTCGATGAAACTCGAATCGGGACATCAGGGAATAAATTTACTCTTCTTTTGTGTCAAAGAGTGCACGCAATTTTGAGTCCTTCAACTTTTTAAATTTTCCAGAGTTCGCTCCCCTTCGATTCTTTCGTTTTTTTTTCTTTCGCTTTTTTTCAAGAATCAGTCGAAATTTTTTTCGTCGAAGTAATTTTAGAAGCCGCCTCATTTTTTAAGTTAAAACAAAACACATTGTTAATTTATGAACATTAATGATACTACGAGAGAGCAGAATTAACTATTCGCGTAGTAATTATTCAGAATAATTACTAGTAACCTACGATGACCCTATTATTAGTGTGGACCTCACAATAATTATTGAGACCGATGTATAATATGAGAGTTTTACTGGAAAAATCAGGAGTATAGACAACCCTATTTTACTTTTTTACCGCTTGATAAAATCTACAACAGTACTGAAGGAAATTATTGAAGATTCCATAGTTCCAAGCTAATAGTTTCTCTCAATATTTATGCTATACTTCATGCGAAATACACCGCGTATACAGAACGTTTCGCCCTGGCTGCTCGTCTTGGCGAAATACAATATCGAGCAAACTTTTTTTTTGCGCTGACAAATTACAAAATCCAACTGTGAAAAATGCAAAAGTTCCTGCGATCCTTGCCCAACCGTTCCAATCACACCACTCGGCCTCCGACGAAACTTCATCACTTTTTCCGGTTAACATGTATACCCTTGATACCAGCATCTCATTCCAGAAACGCGCAGATATTTACGTGGATATACATTTTATGCAATTTATAACAATTTATTTCAACCCTCCCTCTATCATCGCCCTCGTCCACTGTAAAACACATTTCAACCCCTGTCTTCTATCTCTCCACTTCTCTATGCATGTATATGTATCTCATTTTTCATTCTTTGGTCAACCATTCATCAGTTGTGTATATACAACGTACACCGATCTTTCGTTGCTTTGCCCTTTACGCGGTGTTAGTATCAGTCCAAGTTCTGAATTATTTGAAAAACTCGATTCGATTAAAGCAATGAGTTATTTTACCAGTCTACGCACGTATCCGTATTATACCATTCATGCGGTAAAAAAAAACACAGCTTACCCTCGACGGGAAGAGGCTGTGGAGAGTAAGAAAATTCGCCACCAGAGAGCACTCGGACATACGTAATGATTTTAAATGTACTATATCAGAGAGTTATATAATCGCTAATAGCATCGTTATAAGTCAATAAATCGATGTTATCGCGAAAAATTTATCGGAATCCTTGGAGTATGATAAAAAATTTAAATCCAAAAATTCGAAAAGGAACGTATAGCTTCACGCGCTTACTAATACCGTATATTATACATGAGAAGAAAGACACTCCCTCGTTTTCCGGCCTCTTTAAAATATGCATATATTTCATAAATATCTTGAATATTTATGGTAACAACGTATTAGATACCACAATATGCTACGTTGTTATACGTGGCATCATGAGCTCATGGATGAGTTACATTAGGGGTGTTTCAACGTTCCAAGTTTACGACTCACGTGGATCCTTCCCCTAGGAGACAATGTTTATATACTTGTATTACATGCATATAAAAATTATGCATACGTAAATTTGTAGGTATAAATATTCTCTTCTCACTTTGGCATCTTTTTTACGCTTCTTATTTATCGTCGCTACTATTCTGTTATTACGCGATTGCCGCTTCTTACAATATATATATACACACGGTTTATATACATGAAAATAAAGGGAGCAATAGAGTAACCACGAAAGAGGCGAAGATAGTGTCGTATAAATGATGCCTCGTTTTGCAGAAGCGTCTGGTATTTAAGTCGATTGACCCGCGCCTATGGAGCTTTATGGCCCGGATGATCGGGATTTCGGGGAAAATATTTGAGCGAGCCTCTAGCATCATCCACCAAGAATCACCCTCCTGAAATCCTTCACTTAGCTCTGGGTTATCCTCCGGCTCGTGTTCAACGAAATGAACCAATTTCGCGCAAGGGCAATGTTGCGCGTGAGCAACACAAATGTTGTACACAATAACCCTGCCGGCGAAAGTCCAAGATCTATATGTATGTATCCAAGGTAGACGATATTTATGTATAATGTTACGCGTATGTGCCCAGAGAGCGAATATATATATATCATGAGCGCTTTATAGATCTTGTGTATGACAGCATCCTTCTCATGAATCAAGTTTTACGGTGTGTTTTCGACACAAACGCAACAACACCCTTCAAAAGTAATACAGAGCCAGCTGAAGTTCGTGATAATCGTAAAATAAATTGAAAAAAAAAAATCGTTCACTGTCATACATACATCAACTTTTATCCCGCAGTTATTGTTATACACAGAGAACTAAAAGTTATCGCTGGTGCTGTTCAGTCCAGCGGCAAATAAGTCATTGAGGCGAGTCGTTAGCTCTATTCTGGGTTCTGGCGGGTTACAGTCGCTAAGAAAAATGATCAACAATGCCATTTAGAGACCGTTGAAATTCCGGAAAAAAGCAAATTCACGCCACATTTATCTATCAGCCAGGCATATGCGGCTTGATTGTTCTTTTTCGCGAAATGGAAAAGCGTCCCCGAAAACGCTTGCTTCCAAATTGCACTTATCCCCTTCCTCGGTACCCATGCGTGCTTAACATTTCCTCAAATGAGTTAAGTCATTTTCTTGTGTGACTGATCACGAGGGATGTCTGGCAGTGCCATTCGGGCATGTAACATATCTGAAGAAGAACAAGCTTTATTCTTTCCATGGACCATATGCTTCGTCCTCTCGTCATCGCGAAGACAAAAGGTCGCGGAAAGAATGAGTTTCATTGTTTAGACATGATTTTTCATCGCGTTATCGTTTTCGATAATGACAAAGGTCGCAGTAAATTTATTTTCTTCCGATAACAGTGGAGTAGCCGGATGAAACACACAGAAAGACAAAAGACACAGGAAGAGTGACAGAGAGAATGAGTGATGTGTCTGTTGAGAGAATTATAAAGCGCATGTGGAACGAGATAGAGGAATTAAACCTTAGCGCTGCTGGAGCCGCTTATAAAACCCATATTACCGAGGCTTACAGCGATATCCGAGCGATAACGAGGGCCGAAGAGCTTTGCTAACGATATATATCTATACAAACGTTTGTGAATGTGGTTTGCAGCGCGTATATGCCGCGCACTGCTGCCAGTAGCAGGTCTAAGTAGATATATGCGTTCTGGTCCGCACGATCGAACGACTAAATGAGGGATGTGAACGAACGAACAGGAGTTGGAATAGTCACGGACCAACGAGCTACTTCCCCCGTTTTGGCATTGAACTATACGTTTGTTCTGATGTACGTTTATGTATATAAACGTGGTAGAATATCCATGGATTCCATTAAGACAGAAATGAGCTTTTGGATTTGTTCGATAATCGAGTGCCAAGATTGGCATGGCCACCTTTCATTAATCATTCATCCAGCGATCCACAGTATGGTGCAATCATACAAGCTCGATAATCACGATATGGAAGATCAGCGGACTGTCACGAGAGAAAGAATTGCTCCGAAAAAAAAAATGGACTTTTCTAGGCTCTTTCACCCTTTTTTACGCTTTTCGCGCGTTTATCGGTTTCGTCACTTGATACGTCGTATTTATGAAACAAATAGAATTATCTAACGCGTCTTTGAATCGATACGCAGAAGTTCGCGTTGTTAGGATTAAGAATGGTTTCCTGTATTTTCCCAATAGTCACGAGATATGGTGACATCTCGAGTTATAAGTGAAAGGGCGATGGCAGAGAAGCGATGGGAGAATTGCCACAGCTGGTGCTGATCCTAAAGAGACCAAAACCGCTCGTCTGCGTCTCTCCCTCGCTAATTCCACCTCACGCTTAACGCTATAACTCTCGTTCATCTGTCGAGCCCCAAACTCACGTGGTTCCCCCTCGCAAAACTCTCTGAATACTCCCGTGCTATCGAAAGCTTTAATCTAAACGTGGAATTATTCACAACCTTCCGGGGGGCTGTCAGATCGATGAGGAAGAGCCGCCGAAATTTTTCCGCGATTTCAGGGTCGTTTTCTTTCAACCAGACTTGATGAGCGGTACTCTCTATGGCAGTCTTCTAAAAAAGCTCGTATTTGAAAAAAATATATGTATGAATTATAAAGGAACACTTTCCCTCATACATCTGGTCAAGAGGCTGATTATCTAATTCTCATCATCAAGGTACCTATAAACATTATCATGTTTTCAGGTACTTAGTACACAATAAACGCAGGAAAATGTACTGAAAATAAAGCGAGGTAGTACTCTCACCAGGTGTCGAAATACCCGCTGCATCGGATTTCGGGACAAACAACCAACTCTGTATTCGACAGCTCAGTAAACTCCCTAGCGCGAGTTTTACCATTACATGTACCGAACGTTATGTAATATGGATGCGAGATAGTCGTCTGTTATATACGTAGAGCACAAATTTACGGTAAATGGTTGGACATCAACAGGCGCTATACCGGAACTCTTTTCTGTATATGGTGCAACGTATTGGCCAATGTGATTTATTCGCTCCGGGCATACAAAAGAATGGAAGTTTTTCCGTTAGCCATATTCTCGTAGAACCTATCGATGGATATTCGAAAAGTTTGGGTATCTCGCTGCGGCTCTTGACACCCCTAACTACTCTTTTTGTTTTTGTTTCGCTGGCACATGCTTACCACCTGGCTCTATTTTATTACAACCATATATTCTATCTGTTTTTTT
The DNA here is from genome assembly GCA_963564615.1 of Rhorus exstirpatorius. NCBI lineage: Eukaryota > Metazoa > Arthropoda > Insecta > Hymenoptera > Ichneumonidae > Rhorus > Rhorus exstirpatorius. Next base: position 34,019,692 of record OY751314.1, on the reverse strand, counting down.
TTATATTTATTTATTCCAACAGACGATGAACTATTTTGTTATTACTTCTCGTTGCCTTTCGTAATGTTGATTCCGTATACGTATGTACCTGTATACAAGCATGTTCCCATATGGTCGAAGCACATCGCTGAATCAAGAGAGTGCAGCGCGTGAGCTGGTAAAATCTGACTGGTATATATGCGGTTGGTCGAGGATATGCTAGCTCCTCTTGCTTTTCCACTGGCGAAACGCCAGAGCCAACAAGTGTTTCATCGGTGGTGCCGGGCAAAAGCTAGAGCACGGGGATTTCGTTGGTGGACGAAACTCGTCCAGGACACTATATCGTTGTGTTGCACGCGACGATATATCGTGCAACCGGTCCATAGTAAATCGCTATCTGGGGAGAACGATCGCAGCTGATACAGCATAGAGACCAAAACATTGTACCATGTTTTGGTGTATAATATATAACGGTGAAGAGAGTCCTGTGTGGCAGCTGGGGTGTACAGACTGGCGCTAAAGCGAAGGTATAGCAAGCGCATGTGAAAAGCGAGTAGAGAGGAGGGAATCGAGTGCAGAAGGCCCAGAATTGACACCCTCGAGCACTCGGGTATATTATATGCGCTATCGTGTCACCGAGTCCGATGGAAATCTCGTGAGACGCGAGTGATGTTGGGACCACACAGCCAGTAGATAGTGGTTGGGCGTACTCCAGTGGGTCCTTCTCTTCCTCGTCCATTCTATCCAATCCATTTCTCTCTCTCTCTCTCTCTCTCTCTCTCTCTCTCTCTTTCGACTCTGCACTACACGCATAGACGAGATACTAGCCACTGGGTTAATTCGCTGCGGGAAATAATCTAATGGTACTGCTGGACCTGATGGCACTGAAAGGATAGAGACGATAGTCAGGCATCGAATGGCTTCAGTCGCATTACTAGTACGTTTATATCTTCGCAAAATTATTGAAGAGGGTTGAAATAATTAAAATCCAAACTTTAGTTATTCCGTCACCTCGTTGTGAAAATACTTCCACGTTTTATATGAATTTAAATGTTTGCATAAGATTCGAAGAAAAACTATTAAAAAATAGAGAAAAGAGTCTCATTGCATGATCACCAGCTAATGTTTATGGAACGAGTTCGTACAATTAGGGATCCGAGCGAAATTGTCGAAGTTCCGTTGTCTTACGGCATGAAATGATTAATCGCATTGGACTTCGAACAGAGTCAGCACCCTCAGTATCAATAATCAGCAATGTTATATTCAATTAAATTAGCCGCAGATCTCTCACTCTTGTAAAGTAGGGCTTAAATGTTTCATCAAACTTTCCCTATTTTGTTTCCTCGCTGTGGAATTACTTCGTCATTTATATATCCGAGTTTTTATATGATGCGAAGAGAACCGATTAACGAAATTGTCGCGGGAGAGCCCGGGGAAGAGAGAGAGAGAGAGAGAGAGGGAGAGAGATGTCTTATTCGAAGTTCACCAGCTCATCCTTATGGAACGAGTGAATCCGCAGACGCAAACCAATCGTAGAAACTTCGTTGACTTATTATCATGTAGAAAAGTCAATTGGATTGAAATCTCCGGGAATGGGAATTCATTTCAATATTCCACCTGAAGCCCGGTAGCCACAGCTCTTATCTTAATCGATTTCGTATATCGGGACATACTTCCGAGTCTGCCTATATGTAACGTGATTATCGTTATTCGTTATTTATGATGGTACAGTAAATTCGGTCTGTAGCTATGCATATATCCTACAATGAACTGTTGACGTTACGGAGCCGATAAGAATCAGCGTTATGTCTATCGCGCAACCTGTACATTTTTTTCTCGCTTGGATTCACGAAGCCTCGCCAGCTAAATCGAAAGTACCATTTATCATTTCATTTCGAGCCTGAAATTGGCGAGAACTCAAGATGTATTATCGGACTGGCAGTGCTGACAGGATAACGAATAAATGATCATTCATATTTTACGGGCATATACTCAAGCTCACCGATAACTATATCATTTCACTCTGTTGCTTTCCCGTGTCGATTTTTTTTTTTTTGTTTTCCTTCGACCGGCTTGATTGTACCAACATTTTCGTATCTCTGACGCAAATGACAACCATCATAAACGTAAACGACAATAAATGGCGTTCTATTAAGCAAGAGAGAGAGAGAGAGAGAGAGAGAGAGAAAGAGAGATAGAACGAAAGAGCGATATGACGAGGTAAAGAGGGTGAGGAGAAAAGTATCTGACCGTGGTTTTCCTCGTGATGAAAAATAATTGATGCACTTGCGTTGACATTGATCGAACGACTCTTATATCTCGAATGAAAGACACGAGTCGATAACTCTCCAGCCTTCTTCATCTTCTTTCCTCATCTTCGACGTTTTATTTTTCTTCCTTTTATTTTTCGCCCGTCGCAATTCGACACGAAGGTTTCTCAATTTTCTCGCGTCGACACAACTTCTCGGACCTCGGCTCCTATATATACTTCTGACTTTATTCTTACATTTATGCGTGAATTATTCACACCCAGGGATTTGCAGAGGAAATACGATACTTCGAGTTTGCCGAATTACAACATCATGGATGAGAGGATAAATTTTATATACAATGGCGTTGAAGTTTTTCTCACTGGTCGTAGATGCGAACATGATGAGTAGCACACGAGGATTGGATGTGAGGTAGCATGGAAATTTCCTTTTTTTTTATAAATAAAAAATATAGTAAATACGACGGTGACGTCTTTTTCGACGCGAGCATAGCGAGTCCATTATTCATCCCGTTCTTTCTTTTTTTTTTTTGTCACAGATGAATATGGTCCGGTTCTCGTTGTTTTTTTTTTTTTTTTTTTCTTTCTTTTGAATAGTATACCTGCGGACAATTCTTGAAAGCTGAAATCTCTAGCACAATGGGGTCTCCTATACAGGACTGTGAGCGTCAGAAAGTTGACTATGGACAAAAATGTCCTTAGAAGATATTCAACCATTGATATACTATATACATATGTACATGATATACTTCTTGAAGGCTAAAAAGTTTACTTACACAATAGTGTCTGGCAGAAAGTACGATAAATTTGAGGATGCTGAGTTGGCGAGGGTACGGCGACGAAAAATTCTTACTAATCTCCGCATATATATATATATATATATATATATATATATATATATATACGTACATATATATTCATGTTATTTCAGCTTCGCTGCTGAAAGAGAAACTCATCTATATTTGTGAACCACGACAGTCGGTGTAAAAGTGGAAATTGTCATTTTTCAGATCGACTCCGGAGGTGGAGGCGAACAAGGAGAAAAAATAAACGCAAAGGAGAGAAAAAGGTCGAGATATGAAGGACAGAGGAGTCTGGTGAAATGTTGCGAAACCAAGGATCCGAAAAGGGACCTTTGTCGACTATCACCAAGGTTACGCCAATGACCTTAACCGACGTCACGAAACATCTTCGAGGCGAGGGTCTTCATCGTCATCACTGAGGTCCTCGTTTTCTTCTTCTTTTTCTTCTTTTATTACTCTCGCGACAAGAAACACACATACATACACACATACACACGTATATCTTCTCATAGAACATTTCTCTCGTGCCCATTATTTTCCGCCCCGGGACAAGGAGTCGTCGCAGGTTTCCGTTGTTACGCAGCTGTGCATGAGGCAAAAGTCACGGCCCTATATTCATCAAAGTTGAAAAGATCGACGAAAGGTGTTGTTTCTTTAGTTTTTCGTTTTACCCCCCTGCCGTATGTACGCTTACGCGTCTTCCCGGGTGATTCGGGGCGAGGCAATTTTGTGCTACGTGATATAATCTGAGCGAAAGGTTGATCCCATCCAGGATCTCGAAGAATGAGCGTTGCGCGATTGACGCGATGACAATTAATCGCATTTTTCACTGTCATTATCATAATTATTATTACAGCGAACTCTTCCGTTTGTCCCGAGTCTCAATGTGTCTTATTCGCATTGTCGCGATCGAATTCTCGTCGCGATGAGCACGTTTTAACGTCGATATCGTTCACGAATGAAAAAAAAATTATATTTTACCGATGCTGACGAGCCGGTGCGTGACTTTAACGAGCTACGGAAAGTCCGGCGAGCATCGCTCATCCAGGACGAACGCGGCAACATTATTGCTGGCAATTAACCGGCAATGCTGCCGCTACTGGTGTCCGTTATTTTATCGTCGAGTTCGGTAATGCCGCGTTAAAATTTTCATCTCGTCGTTTAGAGACGACCGCATGCCTCGGACGTTCGACGAACGTGGATCAGCGGATGATCGGCTTCTATAGCGCATACCGATATCCCATTCACCGTAAATATATTAGCCATCGGTGGACGCATATATACGGACATATCGGGTCTCGAGCATACATCGCGTAAATCACGAGTGCGCTCGCGCAATTCGCTCCTGTCTGCTTCGTCGTTAACGAGCAGCCGGAAGCAGAGACATAGGAGATAGAACGAAGAGGGAAAGGGAGAGAGAGAGAGAGAGAGAGAGAGAGAGAGAGTATAGAAATCCAGGTTGTCCGGAGGGATCAACCCGATCGCAAAGAAGAACGAGCAGGATGGACACCGGCAACGTAACCAGCGTCGGTCCCGTTGGCGGAAATATCACATCCGTGGATGGCTCATCCTCGCCTTTCGAGAACGTTACGGCGATACTGACAGCCGTGGCTCTCGGTATCCTCATTCTAACCACCATTCTCGGTAAGTATCACACTCTTTTCTTTCATTTCTTTTGCTTTTTATTCCTCCCCATTCTCCTTCCTCCTATTTCCAACGAGACAAGGGAGATTTCGCTTCCCGTTATCGTTACGTTCCTCTCTCGTGTGCCATTTTTTTCTTCGTTCTCTCGCGAATCTCATATCCATTTAACGCTGGTCAAATTTCGGGTCACGGAACAAAAGCGTGTGCGCGACGAATCACAAACCAAGCACCAAGATCCTCCTCCATAAACACGAGCCATTTCATTCCGTATTATCGTACCAACACAAAGAGGCGAGACGGGCAAAACAGATTTAAAAAATGAAAAATTTGTCTCTGCTCTTGGAGACTTTTTTTTTTTCGTGAATCGAGTTTACTCGTATACTGAGACAAAAAAGATGCCTGATTTTTCGGCATGTTGAATCGTGCAGCCCTTTGATAACTTATGACGGTAGGTAGAACTCAATTGTCTTTTTCACAACGGGGGAAAAAAAAAAATCAATTATTTTACGACGAATTACCGTAAACAATCTAATACTAAAAAATTGCGGCAAAAGAATTTTTCTTTATTTCGGGAAACAGACGAGTTCGTTTCTCACGTTGATACACACGCCGTATTCGCGCGTGGTTTCGGTCGACTTGGCTTCATCGCGCGTTATTCAAATAATTTCTGGCAACGATCGGACGACAAAAGACACCACACGGGAGATCTATAAATATGACGAGAGTTTGTTATTCGCGAGAGCCTGTGCAGCGATAAAATTTTAACTTATAAGCGCGACGAATCCGTATAGCACGAGCGAGTCTTCGTGACTCATCGTCATCATATTGAGAGGATGACGAGGAAGTTTTGGACGAATAGATGAGCGTCGTGAGCGACGTTTTGCCAAAATATCTTCCGCAACTACGTTTCGGTCGAGAGTAGCATTTTCCTTGATGGTTTTCGCGCTACAACGGGTCTGCGTGCGAGATACATGTTGGAGCCAATTTTTCATTGGATTGCAATACTCCGTTTATCTTCTTTCGGTGCAAAAGTACAGTTTTGTGTATTCTCAAGTATATACGTTGCATTCCATATTACCGGTTGCTCGCGAATTTATTCAGGGACGCGCATGGCCGGACGAGGGCCCATGTGACCCTTATATCAAAAAGCGTCTACCGATGATGGATTATATCGTATTAGTCTCTGTGTACCAAGAACAAAAGTTAAGGTACACAGACAAAGAACCCGAGGAACGAGGTTTGTTGGTGAATTTTATTTTTTTCCAGCGCGTACTCGACCTTAAGGCCTTTGTTATTGTTCGGGCTTTTGATGTTGGATAATTTAAAATGCCTACGTGGCGATGTTACTTGTACACTTGAGGACTTGAGGCGAGGTTCGATTCACGTCACAGTTTATCGCGACTATCGGTGGTGGAGGATCGTGCGTTTGATCGGGATTTCGTGCATAAGTAGAAAACGTTACTTTATTCCTTATCACGTGAACGAGCTATAAAACGAACTTTATCTTGCGGTGAATATATATATATATATACATATATATAGGATATTTGATAAAATCAACGCTTTCATGTAGCTATGTTATCTCTCATATCTCTCATAGCAGGGGGTGATAGTCCAGCGAGCTTTTTCCCCCTATGATATCACCAACACTGACTTCACTCTCTTTTTTCCTCACTCTCTCTCTCTCTCTCTCTCTTCATCCCTTCCATACCTTAATCTCGTATACTTGCAAGCCTGAGCTGATCTCATCCTATCACAATTGTGGATCTAGCGTTGCACGAATTTTCGCGCAATATCCGTCCTATCCCTCCTCGGTATATATATATATAGCTACGGATATGTCCCTCGAGCTTTCTCGGACTGTTCAGTTTCTTGTCACACTTTCCTTTATTTTTATTTTTTGTTTTTTTTTTCCCTCTCACGAAAAGCCTCATCGAATCGTCATCTCTTTCTCTCTCTCGTTTAGCATTCGTCAATCTCACTCCACGAGAATCCTTTTTCGAACAATTCACCGTCTAGCTCACAATATCATCGAGTGCTAACTCGAACGCGATGTATATATGGCACACTTTTTGTTTCGTTTCGTTTTCACATAATAAAGACTTTTCCAAAATTTTTTTCAATTGTTTGTAAAATGTCGTTGACAATGTTATAATAATACATTTTATTCGGGAGGTCACTGTAAACTTTAATTCCAATTGTCATTTTCACGTAAGCTATTTGTATCTTCGCTATACTGCGACTCGAAGGATAAAAAAAAATTTACAAAATCGTTGAACCGGCGTTTAAAAAGAGCGAAAAAAAAGCAAACGTTCGTTAGCGTTTTGCAGCAGTTGATTTTATCGAATTGAATATTGGTCAAAAAGACAGAATCCCGTAGAGCCTCTATATTGTAGAATACTTTTTGTACAGAGCTCTGTGTATAGAAAATACATTGAACAACGAAATATTCGTGGCATTGCGAATATCCATCGAAGTCAACTCTCGGGCTTGTTCCCTTAGCGCTTCGGTATTGTATAGCCCCGCAGACAATTTTCCCACGAAGATATTTTTCGATACGAAACACCCGACCTGCTTTTATTTATTTATTTTTTTTTATTCCATGAAACTTTTCACCTCTCACGTTCGGAGTGAAGAGTTATTCCAGGACACGGTGTATATAATAATAATATGTTATTATTGTATATTCTGTTTTATATAATAATAATTAGAATTATTATTATCATTGTACCGTGTATAAAAGTAACGACTTGATGATTATATGTTGCAGGAAATGTATTCGTCATAGCGGCGATCGTATCTGAGCGAAATTTGCAATCGGTGGCGAATTACTTGATCGTGAGTCTCGCCGTTGCGGATCTAATGGTCGCGTGTCTCGTAATGCCCCTGGGAGCCGTTTACGAGGTGGGTAATTTTTCAATATTCATTATACGCGCGTAATAAATTCAAACAACATGGCAATTTCGTTATTTCATGAAGCGCATTTCTCTTCACACCAAATCTCCGCACGTAACAACACAGATTTATACGTATATAATTCTTTCACTTCCGTGAGACTTTAGTAAACGAGTATTTTAAAGAGTAACCGACGAGTGTCCCACCGTTTTTGGACGATCGCTCGTGTGCTCACGTTGAAAGAATAAGGCAAGGCTGTCTCAAAATATGCGTATAGATCGGGGTTACTGAGGATAATTGAAACACTGACTCTTTGTTCGCCGTCCAGATTGGTACAAATTCTTCGAAATAATACCATTGCTTGATGCTTGAAAAAATAAAAATAAAAATCTCTTTAGAACTTTATCTCGGGACTCTTTATGATTCACGTCGATTGCAAAGTGACCGGAGCATACAGAATATTTTTTATTTCTTTTTTTATTATCGGAAGTTATGTCCGCCTCAGGTATCAGAACTCTCTGAATCGTTCAAACGTCAGCATTGCTGAAAAATATCGAAGCCCGGATTTCCCCGGTCGTTTATATTGCGGGTCGCAGAGCAAACAAACCCCAGGCGATCTATATATATATATATATATACGTTCACGAGATACAAAACTTTGAAATAACTGTGTAGGAAGAATGAATTTCCGTGTGTGTTTGCGTGTCTACCCCCGGGCACGGCTAAAACTTCACTCCGCCACAAAAGTTTCGATTGAAATTCTTGTATACCGTCATTGGAGAGAGATCCTTGCTCGATTTCCGACAGCGTCGAAAGATTCCCCATATTCATTACAATTTTATAATTTCACAAAGCATTCATTCAGTTGTACATCTCGCTCATTCCCAAGTCGAACAAAATTGTGATGAAACTTTTTTTTTGTTTTTAGTTTTGTTTTTTTCTTGCACATGGACTTTGGTAATTGGACGGACCGGTTCATGTAATTTATATGAATACATGAATTTATACACGAATCCATGTTATTGATAATGTGTGTTTTACTTTCCCCGCTTTTGCGTCAATATATTAATATTCTCGCGAAATTATATTCAACGAGCTATCCGCGAAATCTGCGTAAAATACAGGCGAAAGAGATCGTCGAAATGTTCCAATCCCCCCCCCCCCCCTCAGTTAAATCATCGAAATGACGTTTAAAATTATTATTTTCCACATCTGTATATGAAGCAGCCACCACCCGATATGATGCATATGACATTTATTATAGTTCAGGATACATACCGCGTTTTTGCTGAGATACCGAGTTAACCGGTATCGTTTTTTACTATCCTCCGCCGTATTTCAGCGATAAAATACGATTCCATCGCATCGTGTGTGTAGGGTCGATTAAAAATTAAATAAAAATAAAAAAGAAAGATATCATCGTTTCATAAATAACGATAAGCTATGGCTGTGAGCACTGATAAAACGCAAAATGAGATACGACTGACTACCGGCGGTATTATTATCATTAATTTATTGCGCTTCCTGGATCCTTCGACATCCATAATCATGTGACATTTTCTCACACACATACACACGCACACACGTGTGTTCGTTATCGCTTTACACGAGAATAAATTTTAAACATTACGCGATAAAGGTATGCGCTGGAGATTTCATCAGATGCATTAAAATTATAATGAAATAAAAACATAAATTGTTTTCTAACAACGTAGGCAATAATCAAATAGGCCTGAACATACTACAGTCATTTCTTATGGAAAAAAAAAAAACGTGAAATGTAAAATGAATGTCCCGAATTGTGACTACCACGCTCGCCATTATAGCAGAGGGAAATCTTTATTTAAATTTGTCTAAGCGATCATATGTTATACCCGATAAGCGATGATATGTCATACCCGATATTTATTTTGAGTAACAATACGCAACATAAATATTATACAAAAAAAAAATTACATTTATTGAACGTGAATTGAATTTATTGCAATGAGAAATAGACTGGACGAACACTTCGGTACACGGTCATAATTCGGGACATTCACCTTATGCGAACATATATTTTGTAATGTGAAATAAATACGATGAAAATTTAATTAATTTTTATATTGAATATATTTCTATCACAAACAGTTTTATGCTTTGCATATATTTTTTCAACTATTATTTATATTTGTTGACACCGATTTAAAATAACGATAAACAATTTAGAGTTTTTTTGCGATTGTACCTTCATTATGATCATTTTTAGCGGATTTTTCGTTGAGGGCTTTTTGAGGAAATATTTTATTCGAGAAAAAAGTGAAATGGGCAAAAAAAAAAGTAAAAATGTAGTGTCTATAAAAGTGTAAAATGATGTCTGGCTTTGCAATCATTCAATGAGAAGTTTGATCAAAAATTAAATTCCGTCCGTAGGAGTCGAAGTATCTTCGCTCTGAGATGAGAATTTTTTTTTTTTTTTCATTCACCTGACTCGTTCACGATGAACTTTGAAATATTAAATCAGTAATAAACGACCACGATTCATTGGAGACGACGAGGCAATCGTCGGTTGAGAAAATTGCCATCAAACTTTCTCGTTCTCCCTCCTGCTCATTGTCCTTTGTCGCGAAATGTTTTTGAGGCAATTTTCCATCGCCGGGTCTGACTAAAACGGTTCTGCACTACTGCATATCTCATTTCTCCGAAGTAGACGTGGCGCGTATTGCATTAAATTGCTCAGAATTTCCATCGCCTACATCGTGAAATGTTTTGCGGGAAATTTACGTTCGTCAGGTCTGACTAAAACGTCGTCGTACTACTATAAATCGCAATATCACGTGACATATATACATCGGGAGCGAGTCGGAGTAAAATGTTTCTTGCACCCGTGTCGCAAAATTTCATGAGAAAATTCGTAATTTCAGATCGGATATATCGTGAAATTTTTTGAATATTTTTTTGCCCGCTGGCTCTAAGTAGTATTTCAGTAAAATTTCAAAAATAACTGTCAATAAGTAGAATGGAAAATAAAAATTCGTCAATTATCAAAATTTTTTCACTTCAATAACAAACTAAAAGTTTTTGTTTTTCGGAAATCGCAACATAACCGCTTTGGGAAACATCTTTTTTTTTTTTTTCTTAAATTCAGTCGTTTTTGGATATGACATTACGCGATTATTATATCATAGAAGGAATTTTTCTCCGTCAGGTCTGACTAAAATGATTTTTTTCTACTGAAAATACCGGTAATACGAGCCAGATGAGTTGCTCGGCTATCGGTTAATTGTCCCGATTGCCGATAGCGTAAAACGTGAAATTGCTTGACGAAAATTTACCTCGTTCGAATCTGGCATACTGTACCACTGAAATTTCCGGCAATTCGAGACACATGTGGCTCAGTCTAACAGCTAATTGTCCCATCACACACGTGGCAACAATCGGCTTAATGAGGCAAAAACACACGACGTATCAACTGTATTGTCAATACCAAATTGCGTCAGGTATAAGTAGCGATACGAGATGATATCGATCTCTCTGTAAAGTTCGTATACGGGGAAAGTCTCCTTTCGTTTTGACGTAAAGTTTTAATGCGAGACGAGGAACCTTTCGCGCTCGATCTCCGAGAACTTGATGGAAGGACACTGCGTAAAAGGCAAGCCCCTTACTCTCCGCTTAAAGTGGTGGAACTATACCAAAGTATCGAACTATTCAAGTGTATCCAACTATCCATGATAGACAAGAGGAAGAAGAGAAGAGAGAGAGAGAGAGAGAGAGAGAGAGAGAGAGAGAGAGAGAGAGAATTCTGGCGTTGTAAGAGGATCCTCTTCAAGGAGAGATAGAGCAGAAGTTTCCAAAGTTTTTAATAGTTTCCGAGTGAAGCTGGCGCTACGATGAGCAATGCCTGTCCAAAGAGGGTTTTACTTTATAAGTGCATTCATCATATCCGCTAATTGTTCCGCTAGAAGCATCAACGAAACATACACCGTCTTCTTAACGAATTACACGCTATCACGTAGTCCGAAAAAGTCGATGAGCGAGCATCTATTTCGAAATCACTCATTCTCTCTTATAAATTTTTATTTTTTGCATCAAAATTATCAATTTTTCTCCCAGAATTATCAATCGGTTCGACCATAAGCTCGCACTTTTATACATCACGCGAATGTTGAGTGGCAACATTTTTTTTTTTCAATCAGTTAATACAATAACACGGCGTATCTTTGCACGATATTACCGAATTTCATTGAATTAAAACTCATCCTGAAATATTTTGAAAAAACAAGAAAAATATCAGCTCCCCTTCATACGTATAGAGTCGTACATCGGATACACTATCGGATAATGATCATATCAGCTTTTCCTCATCCATTAACATTCTCGGGCTTCATTATACATATTTAACTGATGACGCGTTATTAATTCTCTCTCGTAATATCACGTAACACAATATAATTAATGTATACGGGCATTAATTATTCGCGAACACAATATAGTTGGCCTTGCACAACGAAAATTGCGCCCATATCATAATGCCCATCCTGCGCCTAACATTATCAAACGGGCCATGATGTCGCGCGTTTAATCTCGATCTTCGTTGCCCCGCTTATCGATCAAAATGAGAGACGCGAAACGAGAAAGCCAAAAAAATTATATTCCTCTGTGCAGCTATGAAAATTCCGCCGTCATGCTGACCAAATGGATTCTACGATGTAATGATAAAGTATTTTATCAATACAGAAGTGCTCTTTCAGGCTTCATGAGCAAACGAGAAAACGAGGACTGAAAAACTTTGCTCTGTCTGGGGAGGAAAAAAAAATCATTATTCAGTAGCACTGCAGAGTGGAGGAGCCGTATAACACAAAACCATTAGATGAAAAAACATATATATATATATATATATATATATATATATATATATATATATATATATATATATATAAAGATAAAAGATCGTAGTACTCAAGAAAAAAAATTTGCCCGCCATTCCGGAGATTTCCAATCAGAATTGTACAACGGGGGGTCTCGGTGAGCATACATGTTCACGGTCCAAATCCAATATCAGCCAGTCGACAATAAATGTTTTTTTTTTTTTTTTTGACCCTCCTCAACTGGAATATCGACGTTCGCGTTACTTTTGCTGGACGCAAAAAAAAAACAAAACCACGAGAAATGAGAGTACAACGCGTTTCAGCGAATGTATTTATGTATACGCTGTATATAAAGAGCAGAGAAACCCGTGTAGCATGCTCCGAATATGCGGTTGAAGGGAGATAAAAAAAAAGTAGCTGAGCAAGCCACAGCTGTCTGGCACATTTGAGAAAAAAAAAAAACTAGCAACGATATTTCGCTTTTGTAAAAGGAAAAACGTGACGGGACACAATCACAATATCTATATTTCTATACATACACAATCCCGAAATATGTATTATTTATATTACGAAAGCTTGATAAAAAATTGTATTGAATTTGTGAGAATGAGCGGACAAAAGAAAAACTTAGACCGCGTACAGCGAGCCCTGAGGACCACGTGAAACAGAGAGGATACGAGAGCGGATAGGCGTGTACACGTCTGGACCACTTCTTTCGTTGATTCTCAAGGGAATTTCACTTTCTTATTGCCCTTCGTATATTTTTACTAACTCTCCCGCTCTCTTCCCCACTCCATCTGTTTTCTTCTTGATTTCAACTCTCTATCTCTCTCTTTTCTCTCTTTTTCGCATCTCTTTTCGTTTCCT
>OY751314.1:33788888-34001388 GCA_963564615.1 Rhorus exstirpatorius | reverse complement strand
TATAATTTTGTTCCCAAATCATTGCGGAATATCATGCCTAAAAAATATTACCACTCATCATGAAAGATTAATTAAACTGAATTATTCACAATTACTGTAAAAAAAAAACGTAACAATTGTAATTTCACCACAACAATTCAACATAATTATTTTTTTTTTATTTATTTAAAATGTTTTTTATTTAGAATCGTACTCATCATTGTTTGTTGTTGTTGTTGTTGTTGGGTTTGCTTTGCTGTACCACGTTTTTCCATCTCGAATGTCGTTTTTCATGTCGTTTCGTCATGGTAAAAATTGCATTCTCTCGACTTTTCTGGAATCCTCGAGAGTTACCGGAGGAAACTATGGAGAAGACATGAGAACAGAATAAACTTTTTTTTTTCACGACGTAATCGACTTTCGCTTCATCCTACAAATGCGTAGAAAATACATTACGCTATAGACATATGCGTTATATCTATATTACATGCAATTTATGTATAAAAGTATACTACCACCACAATAGAAATATGCTCTTGTGGTGCATGACTCTCTTAAGATACTTCTGAATGCAAGTAAAACCACCCCAAAAACCCTCTTTGTTTGACTCTCTCTGCATGATCAGAGTTTTAAAGATATTGCTCGAAGATTGCGACGAGAAGTCGCTAGAGTCATCTCTTCGTTCGGCCCTCGTTCTCGTATTACGTATAAAAAAGTTTACAGATTAGGGGTTCACAAGGTTATGGCTACATAACGAGAAATATACATCGATGTGGTGAATCACAGACTTATCTTTTCATTTATTTTTTCTTCATCCACTTTTCGCCATCAGTTAAATGACTCCTGAAAATTCTCTCAGCTAAAAAACGTTCAATTTCATGTGGGATACCCCGTATCTATTACTATATAAATTATAGCTATACATATATGTGCGCATGTGTGATGAGAGCATGAGCTCTCTCGGCGAAGCGATACGGAGGGAGAGCGCGTTCCTCTGATAAGCTGTCGGGGTTAAAAGCCAGAGGTATACCGTTCGAGTTAACTATGTTCATATATATATAAGAGTATGTATGAGAGAGGGGAGAAAAGTATATTGAGGGGACGTGAACAGAAGAAGGTAGACAAGAGGCAGCCCGAATGATGTGCTCGACGGGGTGATGTATGCCTGCTTGAAAGTCCATTCGCGGTATTGGAATCTTGCCGCGCTTTTTTTCCTCTCCTCTAACCTCCTCCTCACTCTTTCGTGCTCTACTACTCAGGCGCTTTCCTCATCGAAAATCTTTTTTTTTTTCCTATCGCCTAGTTCATGGTGCGTTTGTTGCATTTCCGTTCTGCCCCTCTTGCGAAACGATTGATTTTTTTCGACGACACGAAGTCTAGCGCATTGTCCCCTGTTCGATTCTCACCTTCTCGTGTCCTACCGTGAATATGTTACTCGTGTCTGACTACAGCCCCAACAAATCCTCCGCCAACCTAAACCCGAATTCACCTCTCGGACTTGCATCTCGGGGCTTGAATCTGTTTGATAAGCGAAAAGCTCTGTATAAGCTGAAAATCTTCGGGAGACTTTTGAATTTTTCGTTAACTCACCTGAGAGCAAGATGATTCACATGATTCGAGAGCATGTGAAAGGCCAGCATGACCGCACACATTGAAGCAGAAATCATTATGAGAGATGGTGAACATTTCGGGTAAAAGGAAACTCTTAAAGGCCCTCCAAAATCGACTGACGAAGAGCCTAACATGGTTTGCTTTTATACTCTGAATATTAAGCATCGCTGGAAAATGGTTTGTCGAAAAACTTCAACTATCTCTCTCGCACTCGTAAGGAACGTTTATTAAGTTTGAATATTTTACTGAGGTTTAATTTGCATGATTGAGAATCAATTGAGTGGAAATGGAACACACGAAGTTGAATCAATATCTAATCGACTTTTATCGGTCCGAATCACGATTTGACTTTTACGTGGCGAAAAGTTATTGAGATAAATGCGCCTTTATCGTATCGGAGATCACAGACGCTTGATGATTCTCATTATATATATATATGTGTGAAATGAAAAAAAAAAAAAAAAACACCAAAGAGGATATTTTCATAACCCATATTAGTGAAAGGAATTTTGTCATTTTTATCAGTAAAAACTACGACAATCACATATAAATCGTTGCGGCATTCTCTGCTTGTTGAGAATTATACAAATTTCACTTTCAATATAGATTCGTTTTCCAGCTTTTACATGAGGGCTAATTCTTTTTCGTTTTTTGCCTCTCTGACGAGAGTTTCACAGAGAAGGAAAATCCAATCTATCGAATGCAATGAAAAAAAAAAAAAGGGAGAGAGAAAAAATAGCGTATGGAACGAAGTTGGATCTGACGATTACGTGAATTCGCATGGAATGAAGCTCGAGGAAAATTTATCCCTCGTAATTTCCAATCTCATTCACCAAATTCAATCGTATAACTCACTCATACACAGGCTGGCGAGCAAAAATATAAATTCACCGGTTGACCTAGTTGCGGAGTGGCTATTAAAATAAATTATGTGGACGAATATGTGTGTGTGTGTGTGTGTGTGTGTGTGTGTGTGTGTGTATTTTTTTATTATTCCCAAAAATCTAAAAAGTTGTCGAATGACGTGAACGTTCTGCGTTGCATGGTTATCCAACCCCCAATGTCATTGATCGAGTCTTTGACTAGGTCTTTGAGTACGGCTCATTAACAAAATATATAAATCATTGAAATACCTTTTTTTTTTCAAAAAAATATCTCAAATCATTGATCATAAATCATCATATTAAAATCATTCAAATACCTCATTTTTGCAAAAAAAAAAAAAAAATAAATAAATAAACCCCGCTCCAGTTGTCACTGCGGGAAATGGGGTTTGTGAGAGTTACTGCATATATCACCCTCTATAAATTGGTATACAGACGGGATATATGTGATTCTCTTTCTCTCTCATTCTCTCTTTTGACTCGAGAATGGGGATTGGCAAAAGGACGAGGGAGAGTCGTCAGAGTTAAGGGATATTCGTTTGGTGTACATGCGGTGATTCACCAACCCACAGCCAATTACGAGCCTTCGGCTCTTGCTATTCAGCGAGCGATGTTTTTTGCCTATTTCATCGCTGCATTGTAAATTATTCCTCGAGACGAATTTCCATGAACACGCGAAATATATATGTAGTCACAAATATACCTATACACGTCAAAATCAGACTCGGATGACTCTCGGTATTTCTCCGACGAAGAATATAGCAAGAATCCAATTTTGAAGTTACATATCCGTATGTATATCATATGTATGGTAATGATGCGACATACATATGGTAATATTATTTATGTATATGGGATATTTCAATTGAAGTGAGCCAATTTTTTGCCGTGAAAGTTTTTGGGATCCATTTCAAGTAGAAAGCAGCACTGCGTGTGTTCTTTGAGTGCTAATTAAAAAAAAAAAATAGTTCCCAAAACTTGTCCACAATACGGGATTCATTCTTCTAATGCATAAAACTATCAGCAGTGAAATATTTTTGCTATAATAATGCTTGGATTGTGCCAATTTTTCCGAGATTACATTTCTGTTTTCTTATTAGTTCAATTCATCAGTGTGTTGGTGCATATTGGTGTCGACTGCTAAAAGTTTAGGCAAATGCAAAATTGATGAAACATTCGTACGACGGATGGCAAAGAAATTTTAATGAAATCACTAACGACCTGGAAATCGTATAATTCGATCGTTTCTCCTCTCGCGCTCGCGGTGTGTGATGCGTGCTTTTTATTATCATTCTCGTTGGAGAATAAAGTCCCAACGAATTTCCGTTAACGGTATTACTGCAAACACGATGTGTGTGTGTGTGTGTGTGTGTGTGTGTGGGTGTGTGACACTGTGCCTGGCATCGATAACCACACCCTTCTCGTTGCTAATCGATCGTTGCTCGTGGAACGACAAATACTGAAGAACAGATATATAACGGTCTCGGAACATACTGTATATTCACAATACACTACAGCGGTACGCCTGGGCATATATCGATGGATATGAGGGCTTGCATATTCTGTATTCAGCGTCTGACTCCGTATAGATTATGCATATTCTCTCGGAGGTGAGCTGCGGGTGCGATAGAGAAAAAAAAAACGAAAGAATGCTTTCACGTTTCCCAATCCTTCAGGATTGCCCCGGATCAACGGAGAGAAACTTGCGGACTTGATCTTTGCGGGATCAAGAATCCTCCCACCGAATAGCATACATATAAGCAAATTATTTCCTGAACTATACGCCATTCTCATTTGTTCCTCCCAATTGTTCCTATATATATGTACATATGTATACGTACGACGAGGCTCCATCGCGTTCGCTATCATATCATTCACATGCATATCTGCATATCTCACGGTTTGGTATCTATTTCTCGCTGCCCAAATGTTGATACAATCGATTGTCTTTCATCTGGGCGAGAGAACTCAATCAGGCCGGGATATCCGGTGACAGTGTTTCGCTTCCCGATCACCATCTAGCCCGTCTCTATTACCGATATACGTATCTATCGATGGCTCAGAGTCAAATGGCATATCGAGTGGGCACAAGCTTAGACAGGAATGTCTCTCTGATATTAAGTTATCGATAAGAGAGGCCGGAGATGCGGGAAAAAGAGCGAGAGAGAGAGAGAGAGAGAGAGAGAGAGAGAGAGAGAAAGTAAGGAAACGACACATTTCCTTTGCCCAACATGGTTATTATTACTGTACCATTGTTGTATTCTCAGTATCTATATATTTAGTTGAATAAATATTTTGGTACAATCTACAGCTATTAAAGTACAATCTCGAGCTATTACAGCGCTAGTTAATCAGATTAGGTCATGTTGAAGAACCCACAATGGCGATCACATCGGTGCTTAACGGCTCCATGTACAACAATGTGTCTAGTTATTATCGTGCATGAACTGCGTCTAGGTCTTTTATCGCTCCTGGTTATATACAAACGCGCTACAGGTATTCGCGTCTCCACCACGAATAATCGATTTCATCGTTCTCAGCACTGTGCGCAATGTATTCCTTCCAGCTCATAACGGGACTTTAATCTGATTGCAACTGTATTTACGATGATGATGATGATGATGATGATGACGATAGCATCGAACCAATGCCTCGCCAAGATGCGTGATCCTCATCCAACTATTAAACTTATCACGAGATCCCGGTCCAACGGGTAACTTTTTATGGGTTTTTGTTTTATCCCCGTTAACCCCAAGATCATTCAAGATATACTTTTCTCATTTCGATGTTTCATTCTTGCCGGAAATTGGCCCGTTGAATTTTACTGCTTGAAAAAAAAAAATTTGAAAAATTGTTTAGGACTTTGGCATACGAAAAAGATTTGAACAAGCTCGATTAAACAAAAGTTGTAGCAAAGAATATATTTCCCCTTTCCCTCAAGTATGCTTCTCTTATACGCCCTTTCAATCGGAGGGAATTTTTTTTTTTTCAAACTTTGTTTCTTCTTGTACTTCTTGGTTACCGCGATAGTTTTGTCTTTCCTCATTCTATGCCATCTAAAGCCTCAAGCTTTGTCTACAAGAATATGTGAATTCTTGACACGTGTTGCGCTCGCGAAACTTTCTCTTCGGTCTCCAACTTTTCTTCCCTCGATTTTTTTTTTTTTTTTTTTTCACTTTTCTTGCCGACCTTTCGACGAGTTCTACGGGACGCGTTTTATTCTCATCGCCCATGGTTGAATCTCTTCATTTGGCTGTTTCTATAAAGCCAAAATCAATGTCATAATGATGTAGCAATAGTGCTCAAGTCTTGAATATATACGAGCCGTAAAGTCAATATTTATTTAGAGCTAGAAGTTATCTCTGTCGCTGCCACTTGACTTTCATTATCTTTGGGTTTTTGAAAATTTTGCCTCGCACAAATTTACATTACATACGTATGCGTTTATATAAATGTATACGATATCCTAAAATACAGTGTGATATGGCATCATGGCGGTAATAAAGTTGGAAAGCGATCGTCAAAGTTTCACAAAGAGCGTCGACGAGAACTCTGACGAGATGTTGTATAGTACAGTGTTGAAAGTCGAACAAAAGATAAGACGAACGTAAAGTGTACTCCTGTAGTTGCCGCGGGCAAAAGAGGCAAGCGACTTGGCAAGTGCCTTCGTTCGTTACACATTATTGTTTGCAGCGTGAAACATCCATATATCTATATTTATGTATTTTACACACATACACATACATGTATGTGCTAGCTGCTACAACTTTCAGTAAATAAATTTCTCTCAAGATAAGCTTAATCCTATTGTGCAGTTCTGTAGATATAATTTCATATACCAATATTCTGGCTAACTTCGTAACTGTATGGGGGAGCGTTCCCTGGATTCCCAATTGAACAAACTTCTCGTTTCAACAAAACACCAGGGACCTCGCGTTTGTGTGCTTGTTTTTTTTTTTTTTCTATTATATTTTCAGAGTCTACTCTTGCCTTTTCATTTCCTGTAGCCTTTATAAGATTCCCCAGAGTCAAAAGAGAAAGAGCGAGGGCTAGAGTAGTGGCAAACCGAAAGCTTTATCAAAGAAAAGACTTGACTCTTAAATACAAGCCATCGGGAATTTAACTCCTTTTCTAATTCACTGCACGATTCGAATAGAAGCTTAGTCCCCCAGCGTTAATTCTTCACTGGCAACCCAATTTACACTGCGCAGTGTCCGTTGTATGGATGGACACGCGTATAACTGTATACATCCTTCAAATGGAATAACCAGAAGCCACTTAACGTGAAAATTTGCCGTTTGATAATGATCAAAGAGCCGGAACCTCAAAATGAAAAGGTGGCTTTTATACGATACAGTGAAGTTCGATCAAGAAATACTAGCGATTGAAAAACTGTTTGCGCAAATTTTCAAAAAGCAAGTGATGCTTATCACACGTTGAGTTTAGCCTAAAGAACGTCCAACGAGTACAAAAAATATTAACAATAATTAATATTTACAATTACAGCCTAGACATTTTTCCTATTATCGAAAAGGCACTTTTTCTTAGACTTTTTCACAATTGTTCGACAAATATCTTGATTGTTGAAATACAACGGGTTCATTCATTCGTAAATTGATCGTTGTATATATATATTGTTCTTCTATATAATGTGTCGATGTCTAAGCCTTTGATCGAGACTCATTATATATTACATTAATTTACCATCGAAAATGGGTGCAAACCATTTTTTTATGGTTCAGCACGAGATTGACGTGACTGCACCGCTAAAGCTTCCTCAACTCAACTCTCAGATCGTTAAACCGCGATGAGAGAGCATACATCTCGTCGACGAATATGCAATAGATCTAGAGATCTACGAGGGAAAATTTACTACGGAAAATTTACATTGCAAGCCCGGAGAAGGGCGTGGGCCGAAGCCAGCCAATGCTCGGTTTAACCAT
Organism: Rhorus exstirpatorius; assembly: GCA_963564615.1. NCBI lineage: Eukaryota > Metazoa > Arthropoda > Insecta > Hymenoptera > Ichneumonidae > Rhorus > Rhorus exstirpatorius. The sequence continues at coordinate 33,993,971 of OY751314.1, read as the reverse complement.
GCGTTGATGTACGTGCTTTCTGTGTGTACATTGGAGGGAATGGCTTGTCATGCGATAATACTTCAGTACACATACATGAATGTCAGCAGGCATATATGTGTATACAGAACGCTTATATATATACACCGAACTTTTCTTGTACATCATTGGTTAAAGACGCTTTACCTGTTTTTTTTTTTTATAATTTTCACAACCTGACTACAAAAAAACAATGAAAAAGGAAAATTTTGTCCATTTAAAATCTCAATACTTTTCGAATTCTGTAAAAGTAGGCGAAAACGTTAAAATTATTTTTCGTATATCTATGTAGGTCGAACTTTGATTCTACTTAGAACATTTGATGGATACACAAGTTTTCCAGTAAAGTCCCTCATTCTGAATCACTCCCTCAAACTTATAGCAATTCGCGAGGCAAACTGTGTTTGAGGGTTTACTTTAAACTGCATGGAACCGTGAACTCATTCCGACCGGCGAGTTTAATCTTTTCGTAACGTTTGACTCTAAAAGTCTCGTTGATCTCGGTTAATCACCACGGGTATATGTATACATATACGGCACATATATATACGCAATCTTTAGACCGTCAACCTTTGAAACATTGAAGGGAAACAAAAAAAATAGGGGAAGTCTATCCGGCACGTAGAGTGCCTATAACAGCTCTAGCTATCGTTTACTCAATCTCTTGACGAGTGCCCATATATTTTCAGTGATCTCGTAATACTCGTGATCTTCAATTTTACGATCTTTTACGATAGGCCAAAGAGATAACTTTTATTCGGCAAAATAATAGGATAAACGAACGAGCTTGAGAATTAGTTGACATTAAAAACGCACTGTAAAAAAAAATTATACCATCGATATAACGACGGATGAAGTCATTGATGAGCTACGGAATTCGTGAGAAATATTGGAATTTATAAATTTCTTAAAACCATTAAAATGCCGCGTTTCTTATAGAAGGCTGACGGAAAAGTTTGAAATTTTTTTTCGAGAGGAATATATTACGAGTGCGCCCATTGATAGATCTCACAAATTACCATAAAATAAGGCTGGACGAACAAATCTAAGTGTGCAATCAGCTTTTCCCATTTGCATATATCATTATCACGTGGGGTGTCTCAGATCAGACTGAGGATTTCGCGGGCAATCTATAGTAATATCTATTCTCGCTCACCGAACGCGGAAGAGGAAAACGTTAGAGGGGGTGCGGTTCTATCGTGAAACATATACACGCTTCTACTGTGCTGTTGGTCCACGTAAATTCGATCCTGGTATGAGCCCGAATGGTAAACGATAATCTTACGCGAATGTGATTATATTAAGGATGTATGAGCACAAGGTGGCGGGAAATGAGCGGAAACGTGGGCGCGGGTGAGCGCGGTGAACGAGGGGCATGCATGAAACAAGAGAGAGTCGGACCGCTCATTATGCGACACACGCGAAAAATTTCCTTAAAATCGATAATTGTATGTCAAAAGGTTCGTTAACCCCCATTTTTTATGGAACGTATGTAATCGTAATAGTTTTCTGAACATTTAACAGTTTTAATATTGATCGTATCTGATCGTGAAAGATACGAATTTCTGTTTCAAAGTTGCGTCAGCCCAGAATTCGTGTATGGCGTGGGATAAATATCTTGATTTCACGAATTAATTACTCGCGTAAAGAGTCGTTAACCCACTTTGAAATTTTGCAGGTTTTATCCTATAAACTTCTGCTACACCATATAAAAAATTCAGATTTTTATATGATCGTGAAGCTAGTGCTCATACATCCTTAAGAGTGAGGATAAAGGCAACGTCTGAATGTCAGAAAGGGATAAACTACAGTGGGAAGTTGTTCACGCATCTTTGAGCTTGTTTCCCTTTATCCATTCTCTGTTTTTCTCCCTCTTTATCTCTCTCTCTCTCTCTCTCTTTCTCTCTTTCTCTCTCTCTCTCTCACACACACTCTATTTGCTTACATCCGCTTCATATGCGACCTTCTGCCGGAACCTCACATGTCCAACTGGCCCTCTGTGATGGCTTGACCCGGAGAAACGCTGAAACTATGTCTTCGGTGCCTTCGCATATATGGTCCTAAAAAGTGAAACACCCACGCACTTGATGGAACCATTTGCTTCCCGTAACGAGATAATAAGAAGACCCTGCAAAGGCTCAATACTTGACCTTTCTGTAAAAGAGTAACAAATCAAGTCCGTTCGATCGGTCTTATCGCTACTGGCTTCCAAAACTTGCCTTCTCAGCCACTTTGAACCCACAACTGCTATCTCTATACTGGCGAAAACACTGGAAACACTATTCTGCTTTAAAATCCACTCTACCTCGACTGGTTATTAGGCGATCATGATTTTTTTATATAGCTCAGATTAATCGTTTATTTATGTTAGGCAGCATAAAGAAGAAAAAAGTACTCATGACACCCGTACTGTAGAAATAAAGCAATTAGTATACAACTAAATACTTGGTTGCCTGTTGGAATCAATGAAATAACCCTTTCGCGGGTTAACCCCTAGAGGCAAATGAAGAATCAATCAATCAATCAATGTCTCTATCTCTCTCTCTCTCTCTCTCTCGTTTCCTCTTCGTACGGGAATATTCGCTTGTGCCCGTTCTCTATGTCACGCGCCAAAAACTGCGAGCTTTTACGATACGCTGGTATATAAGCAGCAACAGAAAGAGCTAGAGCCGAGAGAAACAGTATCCCGAGCAGAAATTTAGTCCGGCTAGCCTGATAAAGGATCCGGCCCTCATCAGGTATAGATAAGGCATGCCGGATCAGGCTAACCAGATCACGCCCTGATCTGGACCAGATCCCATTTTGGTATGTTGCGGGTTATCAGGCTAGCCTTATATTATCCATATCAGGGACGGATCAGGTGCTACTAAGGCATGCCTGACTGGAAAAATGATTGGTCTGATGAGGCCAGCATTATTTTGTCCTGATCTGGGATGGATCAGGGGACAGTAAGGCGTCGTTGGATCCCGGCGAACGAAAATCCGGGCCCATATGTGTCATCATTATCAATCATTGTCACTGATATTGCTATATAGTAGCAACTACTACGATTTTTTCTCTTTTTCACAATATAATAAATAACTTTTGTTTTTCAAAATATATTTTTTTTTCAAAATACATTTTTTATGAATCGAAAATAGATATATTTTCACAATTTAAGTGTTTAAACAGAAAACGTCAATTGGAAAATGTACTTAAAAAAATTAAACAATATTTATTAATAATTACTGTGTATTATCGGATTTACGCAGTCACTTCGTTCTATCCAGCCCGTTGAGACAGCGATTTTTCATCAGAACTCTTACTCTAATGTAATTTAAATACAAGAAAATAATAAGGAATGAATAGCGCAGTGGTAGCGTGTCAGTCGTTAGGTAGGTCGTTAGGTAGGTCTCAGGTAAAATCTCAGGTAGGCTCAAAATTAATTTCGATTAAAAAAAACGTCCGGACTACGAAGCCGGAAACACTCGTGAAAAAAAATAATCTCCAAATCTTTAATTTTTTTTTTAATGGTTATTTAAGGATCGAAAGTGCTGAATTCGTTGACTGTGGAGGATCGCGGGTTCAAACCCCGGTCAATGACTTTTTTTTTTTTTCAAATAATGGAAAATTAAAGTGCGATATTAATTAACACGCCGTAAAATGTGTGTAAAAAGTGATTATAATAAAATAACACTCATATTATTTATTGTAGCTAAAATATAAACAAGATCCGGGCGCCTGATCCCGGCCGGATCAGGCACCAGATCCTGCCCGGATCCGAAACGCCGTAACATTTTGGATGTGGGCCTGATGCGTAGCCTGGTCACGGCCGGATTTAGGTAATAAGGCAGCCTGATATGGGCCGTATCTCAGCCGGATGAAATTTTCCGCTCGGGATATGCGATAGCATCATGATGAGATCGCAGAATATCTTTTGACAATCAGCATTCGCCCTCTTGCCATTTTACCGTTCACATTCCAACATCTTCCACTTTCTGTACTGATCCACGGTATAAGAAACCGTAAAGTTTGATGTTTGAGGAAGGTTCAAAGTTTGCGAGAAGCCGTGAACTAGACGGCAATAAAGTCGGGTCTTTGGATTATATCCTCGATAGTTTGCAGCCCAAGCGGGAGTATCCATTCTTCCTGAAAGTGCACTCGACAGCGCCTGCAAGTGCACTGCAGAGGCTATCGGACCCTCGCAAACGTGCACTTCACGATCCTCATAAGCGTTTGCTTCAAGACGTGAAGCACGTATATATGGACGCTACATACGGTAATCGTAAAACTGGATCTTCGCTGTTGATAACCCCGCATACGTTATAATCAGAATTGGATACATACGGGACTTGCAGGTTTTCCTTATAGAATTTGTATGGCAAAAATGTAATACGATTATGTCGTTTGACACATTACAATAATGGTTATGTCAGGCAGATTCTTATACGTTAATGTTGCATCAGTGAAAAAGATCATAGAAAGATGCTTGAGGTAATTACAGAACGTTAGGCTGGTAAAATGAGCGCAAAATTAAGAAAAAATAAAATAACCACAACCTTATATGATAGAAAACAAAAATATTTATTTACCGCTCATTCGACTACAGATCGTTACAGATCGTTGTGGAAGTCAAATATATGGAGTCATGTTATATATAGACTAGCTTCCTGTATGAAAAAATCTGGCCTCTCTTAAAAAAAATGAAAAAAAAAAACTTTTCTCTCAATTTCAGATAAACTCTAGTTGGCCACTTGGACCGACATTTTGTGACATGTGGACAAGCAGTGACGTACTATGTTGCACCGCCTCGATATTGCATCTGGTGGCTATTGCGGTCGATCGATATTGGGCAGTCACCGATCTCAATTATATACAGGTTAACTATCACTCGCTGGATTGTTTCATTTGATATATGTACCGCATGATATGTGTAGTAGACGTGTGATTTCTAATGCAATATTTGACGACCATTGAATTTCTCTGGGGGACGAATCGATGTCCAAAATTTTCTTATCGATAGGAATGAAAACCGTACGAATAGAAAAAAAAATCAGTCATAATAATTTCACGAGAAAATATTTATGGCTGGTTATCGTAAAATCATTATTGCTTCATTAAACACATTGATATAATTTTACAACACTTATTTAAATTTATTCAGTTATTATATATTTTTTTTAATGATGTTTCCACCATTTCCCAGCTTAATTTATGTATTATGAAGCATTTTATCGCAGTGGTCTCTTCATCAACAACCAATATTCAATCTCTTCTGCAGCCTATTAATAAAACAATGCAGTCTAGACGAATGATACAATCTATACATGGATATCCTCAACAACATGTACATACTCATTGGTATTTGATTTTTCTGTGTCCTGAAAAGACTGGACGCGGAAAAATGTCAAAGAGTCACAACATTTATATATATATATATATTACAAGCTCATATTTATATGTACTCGACTCCTTGATTTGCCAAAAATAATATCATTTAAATATTAATTTATGGCCGGACAACCTTGCCACGGTTATTTGTGACTGCGCGAAAATGTCAAGTGCAGGCACGGGTATGGAATGAAAAGTTATTCCATACGATTTGATTACAAAATAATTGTAAATAATGTACGCAATTAATTAAAAAAATACCAATATGTTTCACCAAATAATTAAGAATTATAAAAAATTCTTTCTAAATGTTCATTAATATTTTTGGACCAATTACTTGTCATTATTCCATAAAAAAAAAAATTTGAAATCGTTCGTATAATTATAAAAATACTGCTTTCCTTTTGCTGCACAAGAATATTTATATCAGGAGATTTTTCCGGATAATTCGACGATGATCATCACATGATATGCTCACAATTACTTTATCGAAAAATTATTTTTAACGACTTTTTATACACTAACGATGCTCGTCCCTGGCCGAGGGTACAAACTTTCATGAATTCATCGCCCAGAACGGGAAAATGGGTTCGTTAGCTCTGGCGCCGAAACGTTGTTTCATCGGGAAGTCTCTGATCGATTTTTCGAATTCATTTCACGGAAGCGCGATAGGAGTTCGTTAATTCCAGCCAAACGTCGATTCATTGGAAAGTCACTGATAGATTTTTTAATCCGGAGAACAATGAGCTCGAACAACTTTGCGTACGGAATATTTAGATTAGAATAGAGTATACGTTATTATTTCTGAACTGGCGAGTCAGAGTTTCCAAAGAAAAGATTGATTTGAAAGTGGGGGAGGAAAAAAATTGAAATATAAACGAAGTTCGTATAAGAACTTACGGTGTTATTGCATCAGAGTCCATTGAGACGAAGAGAAGAGCGAGTTGAATATAATGGTAGTAAGAAGAGAGGAGCAATAAAGCCAGATCGAAATTACGTCTGGAGAACGGAGAAAGGTATTCGAGAGCGAACGAACAGAATGCATCTTGCCTTCAATTCCAACGTTATACAGCTCATCTTCTTGCTTCGCCAATACAGTTTGACTGCTGGCTGCTATTGCATGGCGTGAGAAGGACGGAAAAATATATATATGTCTACCAATATCGTATAGACAGCATGATTATAGCGATAGTACATATGGTATATAGTAATATGCTAGATAGTCAACTCGCGCGGGACAGCTCGGGATACTCGAGTCTAATTGCTCCGGGTCCTCCAGGGACTCGAGCAAAATTCCAGAACGGAGTGATTCCCCGTTAGATGCAAAAAAAAAATACCGGAGACGAAGTGAGTGATGTTCGGTTCTTTTCTTCTCTTCTCTCGTTTCTCCCCTTCCCCCCCCCCCCCCCCTCATATTTCACTTTGTCCCTTTCAATTATAATAAAAAGCCGAAGAACCGTATGAAAAAAAATGGAGACAAAGGATTCGGTTATTTCCCTCGAGGATAAATATCACGTGGTTCTTCGTGATTTTTGTTACGCAAGAGTGTGTATCGAAGCACTCGCATGGCTTTACATACAAACCCGAATTCTCGCCACCATGTGCGCTCTAGGCTTTTTGATGTTTTACCATCCGCAATGGAAATCGAGAAGAAGAAAAGCATAAAATGAAGGGGCGTGAGTGAACATTTTTTTTTTTTTTTTTTCATTTATTCTTATGCTTTTAGGCGAGAAATCCAAGGAGGATCGGTATCCTGGTGTTTGCCGTGTGGGTCGTGTCGCTCGGAATATCATTGGCGCCGCAACTCGGCTGGAAAGATCCCGGTTATTTGGATCGCATTGCCGAGGGAAAGTGCTTGCCGTCCCAGGATCCTGGCTATCAGGTAAGTGTGTCCATGGATTTTCAAGGGTTCTCGATCTTTTCTTATTTTCTCTCTCTCGCTCTCTCTCTCTCTCTCTCTCTCTCTCTCCAGCGCCATTGTCGAGGCTCCTTTTGTCACTCGGAGGGTGCCAAAAAGGACCAATATTTTCACTGTCTTTATCGGGAAAAAAGAATCTCTCTCTCTCTCTCTCTCTCTCTCTCTCTCTCTCTCTCTCTCTCTCTCTCTCTCTCTCTCTCTCTCTCCCTCTCTTCCCTCGTCAACGTAAAGTGTTTAGCGAGTTGCCTTCTTTTTGTTTTTTCATCTCGAGAAAAAATTGAATCTGACTCTCGCTGGAGTCTCCAATGTTCAAGAATTTTTCCTAAAAGAATTTAAAATGTAGAAAAAAAAAACACTGACTCTACCACATTCGCGAATGCAAATGTTTCCCTATGGGGATACCATACATAAAATTTATAATACTCTGGATGCGCGTATTCGGAGAACGGGAACGTGTACTATACAGTGGTCTTGAGTATAAATTACTCGAACATATACGATACTTCGGGGATGCGACGGGAGAGAGCCACGAGAGTACAGAATGTAATAGAGTCGGGGGGAGGGGGGGGGGAGTCGAGAAAAATAAAATAGAATAAAAAAAAATTGTTACGTGTCCCTGGTGAATCGAGAGTATCGTCGCGGTGAGAATAGATGGAGGAGTGGGCCATCTTCACGAGGTATATACGGTGTCGGATAATTCCACGTATTCAATGTTAGTATAAGACCTTTATTGAATTATCCTTTCTCTCTTTTCACTCTCTCTCACTCTATCTCTATCTCTCTCTCTCGAACTCTCCCTATATCTGTTTTACTCCATCACCTGTGCGGTCTTGTCTCACTTGCCCTCACGTGTATACATATCGGCCTAGAGAAGTGTGAACTAGCACAGGCAATGATTCAAAGAGAGGGTAAAACTCCTCTTCCCTCAATTCTATGTAATCCTTGATTCCCTCGGTGCTATTCAGCGGGCTCCAGAGAGCAGAACTAAATTGGATTTTTATTTGATGCATTCGGAATCGAGTTTAATACTCCCGTGTTGATGAAACGAACGGGGTTAGCGGATAGTGTTCGAGCGACTTTAGAGACGACGAGAGAGACAGGAGAATGAGATTCGCGGCTGTCTTAGCTGAGAGTACCTTGGCTCTATCGCCTAGGATTTTGCTCCCTCATCCTTTCTCTCTTCATTATTGATGTCAAAGACGACGATCTTATCGCTTGAAGACGTCAAAGTTGCTCAATGCACTCGCCGAACGAGCATTATAATCGCATAAGCCGTGGCAAACCTCGATGCATCATACCCGACAATTACGTTTTCGCAGCCAGCGTGGATCGCATAATATCGTGACATTAATCGTTAATAATAATAAATCAATCACAATGATGTCCCGTGTCAGTGACTAATTGTCCAAAATATCCGATACCGTATACAGGACCAGGGCAACGAATCCGCGGTCGTCATATTTCAAAATTAACCAAAGATTGAATCGTATATTCCTAACATTGGCCTTCCAGCAGCATTAATGATGCGTGATTGTGACCATCCCAATTTAAACCGTAATTTCAATTTAAAAAATAACAGGACACGGATCCTCAATTATATCGGGTATTTTTTTGTTTTTTTTTTTTTTTTTCTTTTTTCTTCCAAAACAGATATTTGCCACGTGCGCAACGTTCTATCTTCCGCTCTTGTTCATCCTATTTTTGTACTGGAGGATATTCCAGGAGGCCCGAAGAAGGATTCACAAGAAGCCTCGCGCTACCGTACAACCGAAACGGGAGAGAAGAGGAATTCTAAAATTCGTCCAACGACGGTTAACAAACTTTATTTATGCGTTGTTGTTGTTGTCCTTTTTCATTGCTATTATTAATTCATCGATCGAAAAAACACACACATTTTTACCCAACGACCACATACACGGGGTTAACATAAAATCTTTATTGAAATTGAGGAAAATTTATTCGGCCGACATAAAAAGCTTCATTCGAATCGAGGAAAAATTTGTCTTGTGCAAACGCACAGTGTCCGTTGGGTGAATTTACGAGAATGCCCGCTTGATAAAACTCTCCAAATAGATTCGGTCCTGTCCAAATCCATTTATTCAAATCGAATGAAATTCATTCCGATCGAATGCATTCATTTTTTCTCGTTTCCCGCGGATCCGACGGTCCCGCTTCAATAAGGGAAAATTCCCGTGAGGGGACTCGACCTCAGGACACTCGGTGACCTACAGAGAGCCGATCAAACTTCCGAATTCAAAAGTTGGTCAATAAGGAGAGCTACAGCTATCGAAATATTTCGCGATTTCCAGGAATTTAAAGATACATTGACACATTTTGGCACATATGTTACATCACTCGTGGGAGATTGGGGGCATTGAAACATTGGCTTTTTTTGACATTATTCGCAGATTTTTTTTTTTTTTTTTTTACAACAAGAATCACAGAGTCATCGATAAATCGATCCACACCCGACACGTTTCCAAAGAGTGTCCCAATTTTTACCGGTCTCCTTCACACACGAACGACAGAATTCTCAGCGATTTTATTCCCCCCCCCCCCCCCCCCCCCTCAGCCTCGGCGCGTTGTACGTCGAATATATGGATTGTATTTTTTTGTTTATTTCCATCGAAAAACGTTCAGACCCCGTGAGGAATCGACGGCGTTCACGATAACCCGTTCGACTCCCGATCATTCGTCGAACTCGCCCGAGAAATCGTCATCCTGCAACAACGGTGCTAACGCAACGAATCAGCAGGCAACTTCCCTGATATCCGCGACAATGTCACAAACAACGCAAACTAGTCAAGCGTCAACGTTGACGGCGACGATCGTGACGTCGGGCCAACAGTCGACGGCGATTACGACGAGAAAAACCCGCGAGACCATCGAAGCCAAGAGGGAGCGCAAAGCAGCGAAAACCCTCGCGATAATTACCGGTGCCTTCGTAGCCTGCTGGCTGCCATTTTTTCTTGTTGCGCTTCTACAGGCCGTATGCCATACTTGCGAGCCCCCCGATCTCGTAGCAAGTATATTTCTCTGGCTCGGTTACTTCAACAGTACCCTCAATCCCGTCATATACACAATTTTCTCACCGGAATTCCGACAGGCCTTCAAGCGAATGCTCTGCGGTGGTGCACGAGCCGGCATACGCTGACGCTGGATCTAATTGTATGTACGTATATAAGCGCTTACCATTATCATCGGTTATACAATACATATTATATATTGTGTCGAAAAGAAGCTTCTGTCACGCGAAATCGAATGACGAGAATTTGCAAAATTCTTCGTTTACATTTTTCACGATTAAATTCGAATGAAGATTAAACTGGATCGTAGACGATTCGAATTGTTGGGGGGGGGGGGGGGGGAGAAAAACACATTTGACCATACATTTGACATAAAAATAATTCATCGTTTTCCAATAATCCACGCGATCTATTTTCGTGCAGTCTTTTTTTTTTAATTATTTTTGAATATGTCAAATTTTGTTGTTGCACTCCGATCTATTTTTTTTTTTTTTTCCTTCAAAAGAGCCTGCGTCCCCTCTCGAGTATTCTTCATGATATAAATTGTCCATTGGTCAATGGCCATTTTTTTCATAAAGCAATATCGATTACTTCGAAATAAAATCGAAACACACGTCTCATGATTGAGGAACTCGATGAATAATGTTACCTTTCAGTTTTAGTATACGAAGTTCAATGGTCACTAATTAAAGTAAATGTGATTTTGTGGATTTTTCATAAGCAAACACATTTCACGAAAAGAAAAAAAAAATTCTCTGACGATAATTGACAAAAACTAGACCATCATTGGGTGAATTCATTATTATTCATTTTTTTCTGCTTCAATTTGAACGTTCTTGATCTACCGTCGTTAAAATCCAATTTTTTTTTTTTTTCGATGACTCGTTTGATCAATTTTTCAAACCTTCGTACTCGTTGACTCGATGGTCATATCCGGAAATTGTTAAATATTTAAAAAAAAAAAATGATTTTTCGAAATTTTGTAAAGAATTGAAATTGCCCATAAAAAATTGTAGATCAAGTGGAAAAAGGTGATGGTTCGAGGCTGGGCGATTTCGGATGAATTTCCATGCATCGTGTATATAGAGTTGTGGGAGAAATGAAGAATTGAACATTTTGATGGTGCAAGTCATCAGACGGGAGTACAGAAAGGGAGAGATAGAGAGATATATATGTTTATTACGTACTCCGTATATTATATATATATTAAAGATAGAGGTCAATCATTCGGTGCTCTGAGGCTGGGCCTGAGAGCAAAGATAGAGGGATGATGAACAGCCGCAATGATGAATATGCGGAAAGCACAAAATGGGTGAAAACGTATTTCATCGAAACGACGACGACGACGACGATTATATGTGCATAGGTATGTTTGAGGATTGAACGTCGTTCACTCGTCGTTTGTTCTTCTGATGTAGATAAATGTGAAATCAAAGGTTTGAATTCTCCCTGAACCCCACAGAGCTCGTAAAACTTTTCTCTTTCTCACTGTAAAAGTGTATGGCTTTGAATACACTAGCATTTAGCATTCCTATAACTATGATTGCTAATTATACCACGCCAAAACGATCCGGCTGTGATCTCAAACATGAAAAAGAAAATTTCTTCATCGCATCTTCTTTTCTGACTTTTAATTCCACCTGGCAATCGTTATGGATTTGGCTCTTATGTACACGATAAATTATTTGAGAAGAATAAAAATTCTCTCATTTTCTCCGTGGATGTCCGTTCAAATATAATTAAAAAAAAAAAATGCAGATGACTTTTTAGTAAATCCATTTCTATGTTTATCGATCATTATTTATTTATCATGGAAAAAAATAAAAATAAAAGATTGATAAATAATTTTTAATTCTTATTTTTTTTTCATGAAACAGTTTTGGAATGACGAAATTGTCTTGACGGAAAATAGATTTTTTTTTTTTAAAGTGTGCTGTAGAAATTTGAAACTCTAAAGGATACCGGAAGAAGACAGAAAAAGTGTATTGTTGATTTTCACAGCTAGATTTATTTGAACTGGAATGCCTTGCATATATAATATATATATATAATATATACAATCGTGAGAAACGATGGCAAAGCTTTGATCGCGTTTGAGGTTTTTCCGGTCGACGAGGGGGGTTCGAAGCTTCGCGTTGAATACTTGAAGAGGCTGAATGGATATATATTTCAAAGCCGAGTGGGTCTGTGTATTTTTGAAACTCTTAGCTACTTTATCCTCGACTCTGGGAAATTCTTTCGAGGCGCTTCATGAAGTGCACGTACATTTGCAATTTTGAAATACTTGGAACTTTTTCGATTGTCTGAATATTATCGGGGCTCCCTCCCTCTCTTCTCTCTCCCTCTCTCTCTTTATCAATCAATCAACCAATCTCTCTCTCTTCTCTCTCTCTCTCTTTCTCTCTCTTTATCTTTATCAAGAAATGTTTTACTTATACAAATATCTAGCTATAGTATTGAATTTCATTGTAAATTTCGTGAATTTCTTAATTTTTGATCTTTTACTCACGATTTCACGTCTCTAAAAGTTTTCGACCTTTCACCTTTTTTTCCCTCAAGTAATGTCGCTGAGTGACACGAAAAATATAATGAAAATTATATTTTTTTTATCGGCTTATATGTTTATCGTGGAAATTCGAATAAAATCAAGTATGGCCCAACAGTGTCGAGAAAGCGTGATCGTTACTGCAGGATTCATTTTTAAAAAAATCGTTAACTCTTGAGGTACTACTTGTGTCACCAGGAATTATTTGTCTATTTTTTTTTTTTTTTTTCGTGCACTTAAACATTACGAAATTTCCTTGACCATTTGCTCACTGGTCCAACCACTCTACTTGATAAAAGCCGATCGAAGCAAACAAAATTTATTTCGAGAGTGCTGATGTCCCGCGTGAGCTCCGATGCTCTCGAAGAGGGATATCACGAGAGCCGGAGAAAAAAGAAGTGAAGGGTGAGAGAAAGATAGAGAAAAAGTGAAGAGAACGAGCGAGAGAGAGAAAGAGAGAGAGAGAGAGAGAGAGAGAGAGAGAGAACGAGAGAAAAGTGAATTTTCACTATGTGTCGAGCAGTGAACGGGCATGCGAATGAGATTTATTCCGGGAGGAGACACTGCAAACAGGAAGAGGGAGGAGCAGAATGGAGAGGGAGATAAAAGAGACCTGGTATTGTCTGCTTGTCCCGAAAGCTTTTCCCAAAGCTGTTGCCTCTCAATTCCCACGATCTCCTCGTCATTTCTCTCTCTCTCTCTCTCTCTCTCTCGCTCTCTCCCTTTCTTTACTCAGACGTCTATCCTCTGGATCACCCATCATCATTTACGATTTTCCATGGTTCATAGAGCTCCTTCGCCCGTGTTCGTACTTTTTCCCCCACTGCTCCACTTTCTCGCGACCTCAAGTAAAGAAAAAGCTCAATTTTTTTCTTTCTGTCTAATCTCTCTTTCTGCACGTGCTCTATTTTCATGCATCAACTCTACATTTTCAATTTTACAAGTATTCTTACAGTCTAATTTTACAACGATCATCGGAAATAAATAAAGGGGTAATCCATTCGTTCGGCCCGTCGAGTTGAAATACTTGGAAAATTTTTGTCGTCATTTTGCCACGTGAAAAATACCAAAATTGGCTCGATTGTCGGATACTTTGACACACAATTGGTAAACTCGATTGTCTCATTCGTGATTATTTATTTCATTTTTTTTTTTTTTTTTTTATTTATATTCTTCACCCTTGAAACAGCCACACGAAAAAAATTCACCAAAATAAATTATATTTCTCACGTTTTCGTCCCAAAGTTTCATATTTACCCTCTTATCTTTATATTGATTCGTTTATCTGATATTTCATAATAACGCACACTTTCATTTCCATCGGAGTATCTCAAAGATGAAAAGGCTCATAAGGCTAGAGGAAAATTAACGAAAATGACAATGCAACGGAGATATTAAATTTTTTTTAATCGATGGAAAAAAATGTATTGGGTATCAAAAAATTCGCGTGTACTGGAAATATCTCGCGAAAAATTCTCACTTTTATCGATCTCGCACATTTTCAGATAACGTAAAATATATTCATACGACTTTTTCCTAATAACGATCGGTGTGTATTATCTCGCTATATGCTCGTTTCTTTCTTCTCACGAGCACTCCTTTAGAATAGATATACGTACGAAATATAAAATATAAATTCTATTGAAACTCGTCTCTCTCTATAGCGCGTAAAACACGACATTCCTATGTATGCATAATATATGTTGAAAGATTAACGTGATATAATTTGTGAAAACAAAACGAAAAAGCTGAAAATTGGTGCTTGTTGGATTAAGAAAACGAAGAAATGAAGTAAAGTAAAAGATGAAGATGAGGATGAATTAAGTTGCTATTGTAATATGTATATAAAGTCCCACATATGTAAATTAGGCATTACCATTTTACGATAAAATATGAGGAAACAATGAAATCCGTAATATCTATGTATTATATGAACGAGAGATCGAACGATGTTGCTGTAAAAAAAATTTTTTAAATGTCTACCGGGACTCGAGAGTGAAAATTTTCATTTGCGCCATATCAGTCCCATGTGAAAATCCCGTAATAACAATTTAGGACTTTTTTTTCAATGAGTAACAATAACGTCAAGTTTGAATGCAGAGTTGAGCCTCGAGCGATTTGTCGTTGGAAAATGCAGTTTGTTCGTATACCACTGGTCGAATTTATGGCATTTAAAAAATTTATATTTTCTGTCTCTCTTCTGAAAAAAAAAAATGTCACTTCGACTGATGAAGTAGGAACTCTATCGATGACGAAAAAACTCCTAAAATTTATGCTAGTTCGCCTAGAAATTTGTACGATTCCGCTGAGATTGAAGAAACGATGCACGATGAATCAACTATATAAATTGATAGCGTGTGAATAAATAATTTCTTTTATTTTTTAGCATGAATAAATACGATTATCAATAAAAGTGAATATGATAAGCACGGATGATAACGCGTTTCGTATTTCCGGATTCGTTGAACATTAATTTTCATTAAATAATTACTAGTTTATTATAAATATAGTTTTTATTTTTCTTCATAAATCCAGTCTCTCGCCACCAAATATCCAAACTCTCGTTTTTGGCTTTCCTTTTTTGCGGTGGAGTTGCAAAGAATCCGCGAGAGAAAAACGAACGACGAAAAAAAAAAAAAAAAAACAACTGTTCGCGTAATTTAATTTTCAAAATTCCACGAATAAATATTCCAGATCTCGATTGAATTTTTTTACGGGTCCAAGTGAAAAATATTTGAGTGAGTGAGTTTAATGTTAAATATCATTGCCAACGGAGGAAAAAATAAAAAAAAAAATAAGATAAAATAATAAAAAATCATTTAAGACGAGAAAATTTTTCGAAACTTTTTTTCTGTATTTTTTTTTTTTTTTAATTATTTTTCAGAGCTCGTAATATGCATAAGCGGTGATGATACACATATTCGGATATACGGGGTTGGTAATTAGCCAGGCGATTAGGCCTCGCTTGCGTGAATGTGCCAATAATATCAAAGAGAGAGAGAGAGAGAGAGAGAGAGAGAGAGAGAGAAAGAGAGAGAGAGAGAGAGAGAGTGAGTGAGAAAGTACAACTGCAATTTTATATGATGAAATAATAAGCAAAATACGACTTGTAAGACACATTACGTTGAAAAAAAAAAAAAAAAAAACATAATTGTTGCGCCATGGATATATTTCGCCATGAATAAAAGAAAAATCGTTGTCGATAGAGTGATATCTTAAATTGCTCTTGAGATGCTGATCGCGTATGACGATTTGTTGGATTATTATGAAAATAATATATCGATTGATTCGTATGGCATGAAAATTTTACGATCATAATTATACAAATATATATATATATTGCATATATTAATAAATGATAAAATAAAAATTATATACACCAACAAAAAGAGAGTGAATATTTGTACTTGGAAAAGGAAAATAATAATCTCACGAAGTCTCGAAGGATTCTACGAGACTTTGGGGATCTCGTTGCATCGTTAGAGGGGGTTGTGTATGTGTGCGAGACAGTTGAGAAAACTTGAATTAAAAAGTTGAAAGAAGAAGAGTTGTCGGTCGCGCGAGAGAGACGGTATCGTCCGTATATATTATACGACAAAGAAAAAAAAAAATCTCAAAACCTTTACGTAGTCTGCTTGAATTATAGTCACAGTATTATAGTGGAATATGCAAAACTGACAAAAAAAAAAAAAAAAGCGTGTGCGGGGGATGAAAAAACAAGAGACGATTTAACTTGTATAAATTTGAGACGAAACGAATGATGCGATGATGGTACATATATATATATATTTAATCTGATACGTTTAGTGAGACGATATATAATTTGAAAGGTACACTGTATCGATAAGTCGTTGAGTTTGATGAAATAATAAAAATGATGAAAAATTAAGTATTATTTTTCAGGAAACAAAAAAAAAATTAATTCATATGATCCCATGGAAAAAAAAAATTTATATGCAATAATATATCTTTCAACTAAAAATACATATTGCACATGAATATGTTATTTAAATATATCTTCATCGCATATATATCTGGAGAATATAACAAATATTTTATGTGACATATATACATTTTTTTCGTGAATAATGAGATCGATTTTCGGACGAGTTTTATATTATGGGATAATGGGGCAATGGTGTTGAGCGATTAATGAAACCATCCATTTTATTTTTCTTTCAATATACAGTCATCGTAGAGGAACGACTTGTATCGCGATTTAAAATTTTAACTGGACAAAAAACAACTATTTTTTCCCTAAAATCCTGCCCATCTATCAGATTTTTTTTTTCCTCCGAGGCTTACAAGCTTCGTTCGTTCCATTTTTCACTATTTTTCATTCACCTTTCGTGATCTACGAATTGAGGATTTGTAAAAATTTGAAACAATCGATATCAAGAATAAAGTTTATCAATGTTTGCGTCGTTAATTCATTTTTAATTTCAGGTATTTGTCTCGTGTATAAAATTTTTTGATCGAGTATTTGTCATACATATGAAAAATGTATGTTCGCGTATAATTTTTTTTTTTTTTTTCCTAATCAATGCTCTCTAAAAAGGAAACTCAAAAAATCGTAATTTTCCGGATAAATAAATTCAATTGCCGTAATTATACGTGAGTGATTCAATGACGCCCTTGGGTGAACGCCATTGTTCTCCTCGTCCCTTTTTTTTTAACCCTTTTTTCTCTTGTTCGACCTCGTTTTTTTTTCTCACTCACGATTTTTTATTCCGACTTTGTTACAATTTTATTCCCTCTTCGACTCATTTGCACGTTGGCTCATACGGCTTTGCCTGGCATCTCGAATCTCAGGCAGTCGCAGCTCATCAGAAGAGACAATGGGGCTCTCGGTGAGTGCCGAGGCCACAGGAGGTCATATTCCCTGAGTACCCGCAAGTGGAATATTCCTTATAGTACATTATATATATACATATACTATATCCCGGTGTTAACTCCGAGGGAAGGAATATTCCCGTTTCTTTGGTCGAGTTGATCCGTTTTCATACATGAGACATTCTACGCCAACTCGACCACGTTATTTTTAACGGGATAAATAATTTTTTTAAATCTTTGAACTATTCGGAACGAATATATTCAATTTTTTCAGGTTTTCCGTCACTCGCTTTCCAGAGTTACGATTTTACGAAATTTTTGAGAGGTGTAATTTTTTTTTATACCCGTCATTTTACGAATAATAAACCACGAAATAAAGAGGATGAAAAGCTCCGTTTAGTCGGTAAGTAAATCTCGTCTCAAATGAGGAATAAAAGATTTTTTTTACTGGACTCGAGGTACCACTGTGTTTTTTTAAACTTCCAAACGTGCTGGACATTGCGGAGTTCCCGAAAGCCCTTTCGAAATATATCACTCGGACGATGCGATAAAAGCTAACAATCGCGCACGAGAGGCAGCAAGACTATCTACGCCATACCAGAACTCCGGTAGGGCGGTTCGCGAAAATTTTGAATGCAAATTTGTAGAATTTTTTCTTCACGTATTCTCACACGCTTCTCGTTATGTCTCGTTGACTTTCTTTTTTTTTTTCATATGCAAATATAGGGAGGAATACGCGCTATCGCAACCGACCGACGGAGAACTATCAATCCTTTTAACCAAATTGGAGCGTTGAAATTTTGTTAAATTTTGTCAATAAATCCAACGAGACGTGTGCGACCTCACTCTCACTAGCCAATCATAGTGAAAATATAACAACAACGGGCCTGGCTAATTTAACACTTTTTTCAAAAATGAAATCTTGTGACAATTTATTGAGAAGGGATTGAAGAAATTCTTTCAATCCTCTATGTATATGTTCTTCTTTTCCTGGGAATTTTTTGTGCCTCGCATAGAGCGAATTTTTAAAAATATTACTCATGAAATAAAATATTCAGAATTTGTATGTTCCATGGCAAATATATTTCACTCACGACCAACATATTCATTGATATGTTACACAAATTTTAAATAAATAAAGTGAACAACCTTTTGTTCCCTTATTAAAAAAAAAAATTGTTCTTCTCTTTTTTTCAAATTAGATGTCGTGTCTTGTCAACCGCATTATAGTAAAAAAAAATGTTAACTTTCGCGTGTTTAACTCTCGTAAATCAGGGAACGATGTAGCTCGCAAGATATTTTTTTGTAAAAGGGCGTCTCTCTTCACTCCCTCATTCTCGACTCCATAATCAGCAAGGATTTGACGGAGAGATGCTCGAGATCGGTGAAAGTACAAGTAACGAGCGAGAAGCATCCTCGAGAGTTATCAGCTTGGAAAATCTCTGAGAACACGTTTTCGAGACACGAATGTATACTTCATTTTCCAACGCATCGGGATAGAAATGAATCATCTTCGAGGTAAGTAGAGAGTAATTGTCTGCAGTGTATATAGATTTAAGGAGAGAACTTTTCCAGAATTTTACGGGACAATCAATGGATAATAAATTTTCAATTGCTCAATGACTCATTGCAGCAATTTAATGCAATGTGAGACGAGGGTAAATCGTGGTTGCTTCAAGCACTTTTCGCACTTTGTCTCGAATTTTTTATACGCGATAATGTATCCTTTAGATATTTGGGTAAAAAAATAATAATAAAATAAATAATATTTCTGTTTCACAAAAAAAGTTGCTGAATTGCGTTGCAGATACAATTCTCGAGGCCCAAGTCTAATATGATTTTTGAGATACCTCGTGAGCGCTATTAATGCAATTCAAGCACCGTCATAACGTTATCTTGCAGTCATATGTCTTTCGCTATGATGGGGCTGCTTCACTATCGCTATATCTCTCCCTCTCTCTCTCTCTCATAAATTCCTGTACTGAAGCAATCTTTTGATAAAACTCGTTAGCTTTGTGCAATTCTTCTCTTTTCTTTTTCTCTTCCTTATTACTGCCTCTCTCGGCATCCTCACTTTTCACAAATGATAGAACGTGATTTGAAAGCATATATTCTTAATAGAATATATCCCTCCGTGAAAACGTTGGTTTATCGTAATTCTGGTGTGCGAGCAAAGCTTCTATGTATGCGTCAACAGTTACGTTATATCTATAAAGAAAACGCTTTCTCGTATCCCCAAATTAAGTATCCTTTTGAGGCAAAATCTCACCCAGATAGTGGATGTTTCTTGCTTCCTTAGCGTTCCTTAGCATATGTATAAACTTTTTTTTAAGTGTATGTAATCTATACGTGCACGAAAGTTTGTGTGGGGCTTGGACTGCGTTGAATAGTGCGCCATCAACTATATCACGTATATCTATTCAATAAAAGACAAAGCTGTTGATCCCTGAAGGAAAAATAAGTTTTTGCAAATTCTTTTATCGAAAAATTATAAACGAAAAAAAAATTATCATTTTTATAAAAAAGTAACACTTGTCTCACTGAGCTACGATGATTTTTTAATTTTTCTACAAATTTTCAAAGTATGACCAGCTAATTTTCTAAAAATTTGGACACCTGCCGTTTTCCATTATTTTTCGGCAATTTTCAAAGTCCCTCCACAGCTAAAAACAATCGAGAAATCGGGACGAGCCAATAATCAATTAAACCAACATGGATCTTACAATATTGAATGAAAGTTTTTTTTATTCTTAAGTTTCAGACAACTTTTTTGCTTCTGGCTTAAAACGAAACTTTACATAATCTTATTCCATTATTCGGTTATAAAAAAAAAAAAAAAAAAAAAAAAAAAAAAAATCATTTTAAAAAACCGTATATATATACAATACATACATGGACCCTAAGAGGGTGGTAGATAAAGCATGTGATAATTAAACGCAGAGTACGTTGAGTACATGGAAAGTGTGTGGATATACATTATGGTAAAGAGGCGACACGCTGAGGGAGGTAAAAGCGTGGTCAGCCCCAAGAGCGGCACGTATACGGTGCTGAACAAGTGGATGAGACACTCTATAGTCAGCCATACCAGTGAAAGTGGTAACTGCCAGACATAGCCGCAGGCAGGGCAACCTCTGTTGATCATCCACATTCCGGGAATTCACTAACCCAAAATTACGTGACTTTTTGTATTTTCGCCAGTTTTTGTGTCTTCTGATTTTAACCTTTTTTTGTACTGACAAGAAATATGGACCCTGATTTTAAAAACTGTATTTCCACGTATTCAAGTCAAACTGTAAATTAAACAAATCATCCAAACAAAAGCTACAGACATCTTCAAGGAGTCTGAAATTTTTTTTTATTTGAAATCACAAAAGTGAGAGGGGTATTTTTTTTTATCGCATGCTACAACAAACCGAAGGAAGAAAAAAAATTCAAGAAATGGCAAGGGTTATATTCAGATCGATTCAACGAGGAAAGTGCCACATGAGCATACAGTAATGCACAAGTAGCGTTTACATCCTCATTTCCGTTAACCAGAGTTTCAAACCAATGAGGTTAACGTATTACACACCCACACGCACACACACACACACACACACACACACACACAAACACACAAACACATTTTATAAAGATAAGATCCAAGAGAGTCAAGAAGAAAATGGAAAGCGATGGATTCACATATTATAGTCAAGTCTCGAAAGCGAAATAAATTTTCTCAAAGTGACACTTAATTTCAATTTTGATTGAGACTGTAAACGCATTTTCAATTCACACATACTTATTCCCCACAACGAGATCCGATGAGCAAAGAAGCCTTTGGTAAATAAATTTATGTCTGCAGATCATGAGATGCGACAGCGATTCAACGCCGAGTAATGAAAGAAGAGAGTAGAAAGATAGCGCGCGATCCTGCCACATTTTCTTATACTACTGCAATATGCCCAATAACATCTTGCATTTATATTTATGCCGCTTCTGAGTCTCTCGTCTCGTCGTGAAACTAATTTTTCTTCTCGTCGGAGCTCTCACCCCTATTTTCTTTTTTCCCAACTCTCGTTTGACCTCGCTCTCCAAGTTCTACTCTGTAAAAAGTTCCCCATTAATATTGCCACGAGTCACCCGGTTCCCGGTTGCTCTAACTTTTGTGCAATAAGTCGAGAAGTGACGAGTCTGAAAATTGCGTTCAAGACACGTGCTTGTAAACATGTATAGAGCAATCGTTGTGCGCGCAAAATGTTCACCATCGCAACGTGCTGTGCGTGAAAATCGAATCAAAAGGTAAATTCTATAGAAGAGTTTGCCCACTTGATGATTTATTTAGTACATGTACCCTCAATTTTTCTTATGCCGACCCAGCCTGAAAATTGTATGAGAGTTGAACGGATGGTGTCAACGGATGGTGCTGGTCCAACAGATGGTCAAAATAAAATTTTACGATTACTTATTTTTACATCAATTTTTTTCATTGAATAGACTCACTCTCTAGATAAGTGAAAAAAAAACTATCCTCAGACATGATTTGCGAAAAAAAAGAACTCCGCACAGAGGTAATAATAGGACAAGATGAAGTATCATCCCATGGACATCCGGAATGACACTGTTCGCGCATAGCTCTTTTCTCGTACAGCGAATATCGTAAATTCGCCCGAAAGGACGATAGATCTAATCCACTTTATTCATTGCCCCCTCGTCTTTCCATGCAGTGAACGATGTATCTACGTATGCTTTGGTTGCGAGATCTTGGGTATCGAAGGAAAAAAAAATTGCATATTTTATTCCCTCGTGTCCAACAAAGGTTTTACGTACAAGATTTATATAGTATCTTGACTCTTAGCGATACCTCTCTCTGGACTATAAATTTTAACACAGCGAGCCGACATTCCCGCGACGATTTGAATTTGAAAATTCATCGACAATCTCATTGCAAATTTAAAATGACCTGTGTATATAAGAAAAAGAAACAAACCCACGTGGCACACATCTCTTATAGCTCGCGTGTTCGTTATTTTTTAATATATTTATCGTTACCGAGAGAGACCGGGGAATCCAGAGACTCTTTTTTTTGCAAGTGGTTCTCCCTTCACGACGAGAGGGTTGAAAGTGCTTGTCACGAGAATGAAAGCTCTGCCTCGTTGTAAATCTGCCAGAAAGGCTCACCCTCATTCGATACGTGCGCAGCCTCAAAGTATAACATATAGAATGCGGGTAGGTAACGAAGGATATTTTAAAAATTTTATAACAGAAGTCGAACAAGTGTAAGCGCACATTTCTATAGTAGAGCTACGATTTACGACGATATATGCGAAATATGGTCGAGTATATCGTGCCTATATTTTATACATATGTATATATATAAATCCCAATGTATATATATAAATTTGCATACTGATGGTAAAACTCATCTTTGATAGTCCATTATTCTGAATATTCAGTTTTCTATGAAACTGCACATGCGTATATATATTTCGAGGAATGCAAGGCTGCACCCCCGTAAGACTGAAACAATTAACGGTAAAGTGGAGAGAGGACAACTCAACCGCAAAATTGGATGGCTCGTTTTAAAGGGAGAGTACAGAACGAAAATATCAATGATTGATTGATTGAGAAAATTTTCGTAGCGTTAAACATGCCCTATGAAAAGTCGAAGAATCCCTTATTAAAAATTAACACTATACATACTACTGAATGGGAATTTACTAAACTTTGGTATATGCACTAGCATTGAACGTGTGGAAAAATGGCTTCAAGAATGTGCAAAGAAAACATTGGGATACGATTTTTTTTTTACTATCAATTTAATTGTCTGATTATTTTAGAATACAAAAAGGAAGCTTTTTCTTTTTTACATACTTTTTTATAGCCACATGAATAATCCTGAATATATAAATATATACATATGTAGATAATATTGATACGCTTGTATGCGTGCGTGTGTGTGTGTGTGTGTGTGTGCGTGTGTGTATGTTTGAGTTTCAAGATTTGTTCTAGCAGTTAAAGGTAAAGTTAGGTATACTTTATACTTCAAGCTTTGTCCGAGCACCGATTTGAGTCTTCGGCAAAAAAAAAGCGAAACAGAGTTCCGAGTGAGCGAGGAAAAGGAAAAAAAAAGCAAATGTCGGAGAGCAAAGTCCTGAGGAGCTCTATTGAAAATAAGTACTTCAATTTTCCGGTTCATTAATGTCGAGAGCGATGACGGTGTATCGCGAAAGAGAGAGAGAGAAATAAACTGTGTGCTTCCTGGTCTGAGTGCTTCGACGTCCGAGGAAACAATTGACGATCCACGGCTTCGAACATCGACGATATAGTGGCTGAAATGAAGGATGAAAATAAAATATATAACTATGGATCGACACTCAATAACTCCTTGGTGATGCAACATTCTTTCAGTTAAAGCGTAGCTGGAAACTCAACGTCCAAACTACAAGTACCATAAAATTTGACAGAATGCCGATAAATTCTAATAAAAATTCGACATAGAAGTATGCATACGGAGCAATTTTTTTTTTATAATGTATAAAACAATTATTATTAAAGAACAGACGGTAAGGAAATGTGAATGATTTCCATAATGATGTAAACAAGTCAACGGATTCTCGACCTTATATGAATTTCACGAGACAATGCTAAATTTTTTATTCGCAAAATTATTAATTACATAATCAAAAGAACTGAATGAATCTAATATGCCATTTTTTTACATTAAAATACACTCGATTCCTTCAATACTCGAAGAAATTACTATCACGTAATTGTCTCATCGTGATCCTTGTAGCCAGCATGATAAATAGGATTTACCATTATTTGCATTATCTTTCGTGCACGTGGCAAGAAAAAATCTCGTACTGTACAATACTCTGAGGATTCATAATGGAAATGAAACGTTTGCATAATTTGTATATATACACACCTACATTAGCAATATTATTTATATATATATAGAGAGACAGAGAAAAGACGTTTGGTCGAGAGGGCGTTCGAGTGCTACAGCCATTTCGTAATGCAAGAGAGAGCCCACACGAACCGGAGTATTAAAAGTGACTAATGCGGTTAGCAGCTCACTTCGTCAGCCTTAATGATCCTTTTCTCAACGATAAGTAAACGCAACGAACGAAGAGCCGAACTAAGAATAACCGTAGCTGGTTTTGCTCAGAGGCTACTATTCCTACAGGAAAATAGCAGGAGGTAAAGACAGGAGAGGAGAGCCAACGAAAAGATGTGTATATATATATATATATTTTTTTTTTCTTCAGATCTCGTTATGGCGTTCACGAACTTTGTATTTTCAGTGCCTGAATAGTCTCTGCTGTCTCAACTTTCTTACTTCGGGGCAGAGAGATCATCAGCTGCATGTATACTATACTGAAAGAGCTTAATGAAAACAGCGAATTTATTTAACCTCGTTTATTCTTATCATTATTATTTCTCCGTGGAACTTGCCGTGAGCTAAGAGATTTTTTATGATTTATTCAGACAAGATAAATTGCTGTTATTGAAAGTTTTACGAATTTATGTTTGTTGTATAAATTTCATAATTTCTGTAATCAACGAACCACATCTAATACGTAATAGACGGTAATAATTCTAAAACTACCGTCGTATTGGGCGATAAGTGTATACGCAACATCGAAATTCCTTATTTCGTTGTCTTTAAACGATTGGTCTTGAAAATTTTGGAAGATATACAGTCTATTGGAGCATTGATTTATGAGATTAATTTCTGGGTTCTACAAAGTAAAACATAATAAATGCTTTTGCTTACTTTGTGAATCGGTGTATTGCAAATACTAATTACCGTCACCCGCTTTAATCATACTTATCTTCAATAATTGCAAACGAATAAATCAGCATCGAGTTCATTCGGGTGATGCATCGAGTTTATCAATAAAACATGACTGATGTGTCGATATACACGATAAATATAAATCGATATATGGGCGCGTATCTTTATTGTCGAACGAAGGACTCTGCAGAGGCTAGGTCGGTAAGCTCGCTTTTATCGAATTTCGAGTGGTACGAGCTTTATATGTTGCGCGCGAAGCTGAAATACTCCTTGAAACAGTACAGAGCGTATAGCACAACGAACGACTATATCAGCGCAACATTATCATCCGAGCTGAGAATTCGTCGGAAGCTCGAAAATCCATACAATGAGAGCGAGAACAGCGACTAGTACGAGAGACGCTGGTAGCCTCTGAATTGCCAGTTGGCAAAAACATCAGTCGATACTTTCGCATCGTTATTATGAATATCCGACGCTTTTTTTTTCGTTGCAGCTCAATTTATTTTCCGACCCTTATATCAAGATGGCGGATATGACAAAATTCAAATTTACCCGAGAAGAAATATTAAAAATGTGCTTGAGCTCACCGATGCGAGATACGATGTGATATGTTACATGACTAAAGCTTTTAATTATAAGCCTCGAATGTTTTTCATCAACTCGGCAATCTCTCGCTCATTCGAATTTTATTTTATATTCATTATTATTTTTGCTTCTTGATAGAATTTTTCCACTCTCATTGTACGATCTCAGCGCGCCTCATTATGAAAGAAAAATGCGACTTTATTCTCTCGTGGTTTCTATGAACCTTCATCCATCCAGCCGAACGATTGTTTCGCGATATCGCGTATAAAAATAATATGAAACTTTACGGAAGCCTTTCGGTGAATATATATCTATATAAATATTCAAAATGAAGCGACCAACCACTGCTTAATGAAACCGCAGGACCGTGAAATATTTATTCTCGTAATAATTTCCTCTGGCTCTGGAGACTCTATTTAAAGATACGCTCTTTAAATTTCATTTAAATTAAAGCCCCCGAAGTATTTAATTACTATTAGAAATCCAATGGCGTAAAATATTAAATATTCGCGATTTTTGGTTGCACTGTTATTATTATTCTTATTATTATTAGTATTATTACGACATTAAATATACAAATAGTCTGCTTAAAAAAATCTCGACTGGACGTCTAGGTCGGTACGTGAAAGAGCAATTCTATCGCCGTATCTTCGTGGCTATAAAGATCGTCGTGAATTCTCACGAGAGAGCCGATTACAACTTTCAAAATTGTGGTTTTTCATAGTTATAATATAGTTATTAGCGAAGGCGAGCGAGGAGGTGAGGAAGCTTTACGGTGAGTGTTTAAAGTGGCGTTTCGTTGGTATAATTAATCGGTGACCTTCTCTCCAACCACCGTTCGTGAAACCTGTGGTATTAGCGGCTTCAGTTATTAACGACGATATATTATCGTGATTACACTTCAAGCAAACCGAGACGCGAGTGAGCCGTCGTTCATTATCGTTATTAATACGAGGATGTCATATTAGTACCAAAAAAAAATCGTGTTGTACATGACCGTGCCAATCACCCTGATCATTCTTTATGTATTTCCATTATCAAACCATTGAATATTGCAAATAGTAATTAATATATACGTCTGTATGTGTGTATGTACATTATAATAGTGAAACTTTGAGTTGGTATGGTGAAAGAATAAAACGTCGCTTTATGGACCGCTCTCGCCTCATATTGTTTCATTCGATTTCACGGAGAGCTTTGGACCAAAGCCAAAATGGAGCACACTTGCTCTTGCCGGTAATCAATTCTCCAGAGAATCCAGAGTTGCGGGGATCGGGGAATTTTGAGGATGTCTGTGAACGAGGGAGGCAACTTATACTGTGAAAAAAAAATCCTGGTTTGGAGATATGCCAGTTGCCAGATTTTCTGCTTTTTCACAATATTTTTAATTTGACCGGCAAACATGAATAATTATCATTTTTTTTTTTCCAATTCATCTTCTAACAAAGTTTGTCGATATATTAACTTCTCACTGTGTATATGTCAGTCTCAATCAACCTTATAATTTTGTTCCATTGACTCAATGAAAGTGTTATTTATTTATGGAACGGTTTTGACAAAATGGATGAATTGAGAACAACAAGAATTAATACCAATAAGATTTCGATAATAAAATGAATATAGAAAAAAGTATTATTTATCTAAGCGAAACTAGAGATATTTGGAAGACTGGCTTTGAAGACAACTATGGTATTTAAAAAAAAAAAATTATCGTGTAATGACAGATAAGAATTACGGATGTGCGTATGATTCGAGTTGAAAATGATTCAAATTAGATTCTTGACGAAATAATTAATTTTTAAAAAATGCACGATTTTCGACAATAAGTCTTTCGAGCAAGGCTCTGTCTCGATTTGGCCAAGAATCCCTCATAGAAATATACTTGTTAAAGCGTACTATCGAAACACGAGAGTATCGCACTGCACGACCTAAACCTTTTTATCTCGGCATGAGAGTATCGAAAGATTTTCTTTCTCCTGAATGTACAAAACGCAAGTATCACTATCACAAATTTTATAAGACTCCACATGCAACTTTTCATGACTTTCGGCGCCTCTCATTTCCATTCCAGTTTAATTGTATGCCATCTGGTACGTATAAAACTCATGTTCAAAACGTCATTATTTTCATTCGTGGTTAAAGTAATAAAAGAGAGAGGAAGAGAAAGAGAGAGAGAGGGAGAAAAAATCTCAATGTATCTTCTTCGCAGAGAATTTTTGCCAATAAATTTATGACCACAGACGCTATAAAGTCAAGTTAGTGGAAGACATAACATTTTTTAAGTCCCTCCTTATATCCAATTAAGCGAACGTGAGATAAAAAAACAAAAAAACAAAAAAATGAGTATGGGATCGGGGCAAAGTTTTTCATATCCAGACTCGTTGTATATCTCGTTTTCAGCACTGACATCGCAACCCGACATGACGATCGTCATCCAGCCAGCAATCAAAAAAAAAAAAAACAGAAAAGTAACCACGTATCCTATGCAGCGAAATAATCGATAAACTATAAAGAGTAGCGTGTTGTTTTTTTTTTAATGTTTTTTTTCTTCTTTAATGCAATAACTGCAAAATGTGCACAGAAATGACAGCAAGCATATAAACCAATGCCGGAGTCAGCAAATCGATGCACATTCTCGTCAGCGTGTCTATTGTGAATTTTTTTTTCCCCAACATCAGCTCTTCTTGACTTCGAGTGATTGGGAGCATTCTAAGCTTACCAACGTCGCGACACTCGTTTCTCTTTTGTTTGACATAATGGGATAAGCGCCCGCGAAGCTCCTCGGTTTGAGAGGGTTACTCGGTCAACTGTTAAGAAAATTTTTTTTTTTTTTTAAATCGCGTTGATCGACGCTGTGACTCAGTGTGACGAGGTTTTGTTTAGGGATGCACAACGGGGGCTGCTTTTAAACGCTGTTCTATAGAAAGCGAGAGTTCTCATCTTTCTAATTGAGTGGCACTATAAAAGCCCACGGGCTCGGAAGAGAAAGCTCTCAGCAGAGACGCTCTCTGCGTTGAGACGAAATTATTATTATTATGCCCGAATTTTCTTTTTGTTTTCAGTCTACTCACCGGAATGAGTGAAATAATCTTTTTATATATTCAAGCAGATATGTTATTTTTATACAGTGGTCCAAGATGGACGTGAAAAAAAACATTGTTTTAACAGAATAAAATTATAATCTTTCAATTATATAACAATTAGACGATTATAATAGCTAATTAATAACAGGTAGCTAGTAATCAATATTTTGAGATAATAATGATAATTTTATTATTACACTTTAGTTATTTATTGACGTTACTCGATCGCAAATTCATCGAATTTACGTAAAGTATTGATTTAAAAAAGTAAATTTAGAAAAACCGTGACTAAAAAGTTCATTACTTTAAAGAGTAAAAAATAATACTCCATTTTTACAGTAGGGGGTTTTAAACGAGTGTGAAAATAAAAAATACTCGCTGTATACGTGTTTAGATAATTAATTATTGTTCTGAATAATTGATGCATACGGATAGATCAATTAAGCAGTATTGCAGCGTCGCCGTGGAAAAGTTGCGATTACAGAGTGAACAAGATCGTCTACCTCGATTTCCATTAGCCAGGTATACTATGTGTCACTCTCTCAATTAATCATCGCAATGCTTTTCCCTCCACCTTGTCAGGAAATTCATGAAGTCATTTATTTATTCTTCCTCACCGTGAAATTTAATTAATAAGCGAGTGGTAAAATTAAATACCACCTTTATCATCCCGACGTGAGGAAAAAAAATGACAGTTTCGAAGATTCTCATATCCGAGAGATATAAATGTCTATATATATAAACAAAATACTATGTATACCTGCTCTGCGTTACATATTTTGATAAAGTTTTGCGAAATTCGAGGGATATACTCAAGTTGTTAACATGGACACGAGGATGTCAGCGGCTCAACAAATACATGCATACGCTTGTGCATGTATGCGCATTATGAAAACGTATATTGTACAAGAATACACCCACGAGCACCGTTTATAACAAGTCCTTTTGGTGTTGTACCATCGTGCTACAGATACAAGGTTGGATGGATGCTGCTTTAATGATTAATTAAGGATTCTCATATCCGAGAGATATAAATGTCTATATATATATATAAACAAAATACTTATGTATACCTGCTCTGCGTAATTAATGATTAATTAAGGATAAGTAAAATAATATTCGAGACTCAATATTTCGGGAGAAAAGAAAAAAAAAACCATTCACCGTGAATTTCTCTTTTAAACCGCTATGCGCTCTTCAGCAGCACTTTTCTCTGAGTGCAAAAACCTCTCCAAGGATCTTTCAAGTGATACAGCCAAAATCATACAAAGATAAAAACTTTTTCGCAGCTCTCTTCCCGGATCTAGTCCATCTATATATTTGATGTGCCAGATTTTTCACGTATCTCGATTTCAAGTTTC
The DNA here is from genome assembly GCA_963564615.1 of Rhorus exstirpatorius. NCBI lineage: Eukaryota > Metazoa > Arthropoda > Insecta > Hymenoptera > Ichneumonidae > Rhorus > Rhorus exstirpatorius. The sequence goes on along the minus strand of OY751314.1, from coordinate 33,963,449 downwards.
CACTTGTGTACCGTCTGGAAATATTAAAGGACACATCAGGGAGTCTGGAACAACGAGTGATACAACTCTCGTAAAACTCGTCTCCGTTCTATCCTGCAAAATCGAGTTTCCGTATGCATCAGTTTTTGCAGCTTTTCGATGGATACGTTCGCTTACAAATTCTGACACTGCTCCAGGATGCATATACGTATTGTAGAATATGTAACTACCATTGCAGCCTGTATATATACATACAAAATATATGTATAGTCGATTAAAAAGGCTTGGCTATACACACGGAAACAGAATTATTCGTATACTCTTATAAACGCGATCAACGTGATTGAATATCGGAGTACTTTTTTCACTAACAGGACCAAATCCATTTTACGCTCGCGTCCAATCACGATCATTGTAAAAAAAAAAAACAAGAAAAATAAAAACGAAGTCTCTCGACGTGACTATCAAATTGTATTCGCATATCCTATTATAAAATATCTCGTGCACCTTTTTCTCCGGTCTCGTGTTTGGAGAATACAGAAAATCTATATTTACTTCACTTTTTTCACTTTTTCATTCCGAATTTCCCGATAACAAAATAAACGCCACACGCGAGTCTTGATATTTATTATAGTCTTTCGAAGTTTTGCGAAATATTTGGCGAAATTGTTTGTTAAAAAATAGTTTAAAACAATTTCAAAAGATTCTGTTTCAGAATCGTTTAAAATTTTTGTTTTTGTATAATAATTGTTGGTAATTATTTGTTTATAAAATTATTTCGATCCTCTGTCAATGTATATGCACGAAATTTTACTGTATGTATTTGTGCGAAATGTTCTGTTTCCTTTTCTTACGTTCTCGTGTAGGTTCTCTTTTCTTCGAAGCTCGCTGCTCCGTATTATCAATATCACGTTCCCTCGGGCACGAAAGACTGTAATTGTACGTCACAGCATCGAAAAGTTCAATAAACCTGAAGGGTTTTTTTTTTTTTTTTTTTCATATCGACGCTGACGGCTGTTCGCGAGCGGAGATGAAAATAGGCTTGGAGGGGAGAATGAGTTTTCATTCGGGATTCGAAAGTTCGGCTTTGTTCGTTGCAGCGCACCTTCTCGTTGGACAAATCGAGTGCATCAGCTGTGGTTTATACGTGTGTATATGTCTCATCGTCAAATCGCTCCAAGCCCGGATGCATGAAATATTTCTTGCTCGCGACTTGCATCCAGATGAGAATACCTCCATATACCGCAGTTATGCGCGGCATCGGTGGCATATCGTCCCGCTGCGTTCTACTCTCACGATCATACACGTCATCGTGTACATGTCCTGATGTAATATATCGTCGACTCGATGCATCACGTGCGTTTCATCGCACAACCCTCGTTATTATAAAAAAAAAAAATTTAGCCAGTTGGTGCAATAATTGAATGAAGAAAATTATTAAAAATAGCTCTCTTGAAAATAAAATAAATATCTTAAAAATATGAATGGCTTTCGTAACAAAACTATCTTCAATGAGATTTGCCACTGTAACAATTCCCACTGTTCATGTTTCGAAAAGCTAAAACTCTTCTGAATTTTTATTTTTTCACATAGATTTTTTTTTTGGTCCCAGAAAATACCGTTTCATTAAAATCGAAATCTTTTTTTTTTTTTGTAGCCACGGGAGCTCATTAAAAATTATCGCAAGTAATGGTAAGGGGTGTTCGTTCAAATATGAAAAGAAAAAAAAAAAAAAATGAGTATACTCAACGAAGTCGGAACTCCATATCGGGAAGCTTATTTACAGCATTTCTAGTAAAACGCAGTGGACTTTACTTTTTATCGTGACCTCGCTTTTATTCGAGCCATGAAGATCAGTTCGGTCCAGTTGCAACGAGATACACGTAACAATTTTTTTTTTTCTTTTTATCGATTGTACGTGATCACGTGATGCATGTATGCGAGAATTCAATGTTCGATATATCGAGGATGGTAGCTCTTCGTCGGGGTTGTAGCCAGTATGCAGACGGGAGATGCACTCCGCAATATCACAGATCTCTGGTGTACACCACATCGATGTATATAGATATTCATACTCATTGGTCCTGTGGGATTAAGCGAACCTGCTTACTGCCAATATCCACTCGATACTTTACGTAGAAAAAAAAAGTGCATAAAGCCAGTCAGTTTCACGTCAAGGTGTCGAGATATCTGTATGCATACACAGCGGTATCGTTTCCGGCGTTCTTCGTTTGCATGTTATCTCGCGTCTTTTCAGCTGCATACCAGATTCTCACCATCTTATATCCCCCTGTGCGAACCACGAAAAATTTCGTACCATTTTTTTCATGACTATACGTGATCGACATACTTTATCTATGCGCAAAGGATATTATCCTTCTTTCGTTCCGGATCGCAATATTTTTTTTTTTCTTCATTCACTTTGTCCAAAAAATTATTCAACGAAAAGTGTTGCGTGAAAACTCAACCACCGCGAGGGTTCAAAGGAGCTTCGGTCTTAACCAGCATCGTCAGAGACTTTTTTTATTACCTCGTGTGCTAAAGAATCGTTGAGCGAGAAAAAGGATTATTCTGTAAAAACCGAAATCATTCTGTTTTTTTTTCCAAAACAAATTATAGCTCCTGTCGGTGTACATATTTCTGTTCGATAAATTTAGAGATAACCGGTGAAATGAATATCTCTGACTATAGTCCATTACTGTTGGATCAAAGAAAAAAAAAAAGATTGAAAAACAATTCTGAAAGAATGCGAATTTTTTTGTTTTTCAATGTTGAAAAACGTCACCCGGGTACTAAATAAATATAGATTCGATCTTCGAAAGCCCTGACATTCGATGAATCGATTCCTTTGAAATTCACCGATGCTATTTCATCATGAGATGGAATTCTCGGTATGTCTGTTTATGTACCGGAGTCTGCCCCTATGATACTGTATATTGCTATATTATAATGGTATCGTTGCGATACGTTTTCTCTATGCACCTCTGATTTCGCAATTTCATGCCACGATGAGTTATTCATTGATATCGTCGTGACGAAAATACGAGAGCATCAAGAATGATCAGTTTAGCTTATGACATGTATATACGTCTCTCTATACCTCTGAAACGAACTGCAGGTTTGGTTATCCTTATCATAGCCCATGTATCTTCACTGAAAGAATACTCCACGTTCATTATAAATAGACAAATAATGTATTCATATGAATGAACTTATGAAATTTCCAAATTATTTCCGTATCATTTTTTTTTTTTTAATTCTTTCACAAGGAAACTTTTTTTTTGGGACTTTTTTTCCTTTACAGAGAGTCGAAAGAGAAAATTCTAAAAAAATATCGAGGATATGTCTAATTTGCAAGGTCCAAATTTTCTAGAAGATAGAAAAGAGACTTCATTTACAACTCATTTATAATCAGTGTCAAAGGAAGCACCTTGACTCGCGTAATAATTGTACAAATAAATAAGAGACAAAGAACGACAGGATAATAAATCTCAAAGAAGTCGTGCTTTATTAAATCATGTTGTGGCTCGTTGAAGAAAACAGGAGAAGGATTTAAGCCCCTTAATCTTTCGATCCTACCGGAGAACTGAGAAAATGTTTTTTTAACGAAAAGAGTTGATTGGTCCGTTGACAAGTCAGTGAGAGTTGGCGAAAATCCGACGGGATACGATTAACGCCACTCGAAGAAGCAACCTTGTGTTAATCTCGAGCCTCGTGAATCAACCACTTCTCCACAACTTCGTATCAATTGATATCTCGTCTATATATATATAGATGAATATACGTGTGGATGTCTGTTTATGTAGGGAAAGGTGTGGCAAAACCACCCTGCGGGGCAAAGTGAACATAAAAAAAATGGCCTATGAGCATTTCCTTGTCTAGGGTAGTGAAACAGAGTTATATGCAACATGGCTCTACTGTCAGCGATAAAAAGAAAACCATCAGGAGGGTGAGGCAAAACCTACCACCCCGGAAAAGTTTCTATCAGGAATTTCCACGTCAAAGTGATTAAGGGGACTAGGAAGGCTTAAAATCTCTGATGAAATTTCTTTTATTGATACTTAAATTTCTTAACAGTTATTTGAACTTCTGATAAAATTCCATATTGGTACTTAAATTTCTTAACGTCTTCTTCACTTTGACATGAGAAAACGTCCGATCGCCAATTTTTTGGGGGGTGGTCAATTTGTCCCACCCTCGTGGTTTATATAATTTTCAGCAAAATTATATCGAATTTCGTCTTATACCGATAACTTAATTCAACGCGGAAAGGTCAGATAGTCACTTTTTTGGGGGTGTTTGGTTTTTCCCCAAAGGGCGGTTTTGCCCCAAAGGGCGGTTTTGCCTCACTTATTTCCCCTAAATTATGAACGAAAGCTTGCGAACTTTGATTTCGTATCTTGCTTTCCGAGGACAAGCAGTTTCTCGTCAATTTGTTTCAAAGTGTTTAACAGAAGAAGCGACTAACGGACTCAAATTACCGCGCGTTCTACTCTGCTGTATATATATTTATACACGAGAAAATTCTTAAGTTCCGGAGGAGATTAATGTTGTTGAAGAGAGTTGGACGCTTCCACCCATCTCGACTGCACGTGTCAATTAAACCGAGTGAAAGAAAATATATACATTTCATATTAATACAGATTTTGTCATACTTGAACCGTTTATAGGCTGAAAATAGTTGTTCCTCTACACATCCAAAAAAGAAAGAATTGAAAACAAAATTATTTCCCAATTCAATTCGAATACGAATCGAATTAAATTGATTTGATTGACATGGAATTTAGTTGTTTGCAGTAAAATCGACAAAATATACACAATACATATTCCAATAATATGAAACTAGGTAGGAAACCAGACATGGTAAAGGGATTATTGTTCACGAAAGAAAACGAAGTCGCGAAACGTACATACAATGGTGAGTCTCCATATGGCGTTCAATGATTTTTCCGAAGAGTCGCGACGCTCAGACGACTCTTATCGTTGATTCTACAGGATTTAAGAAAGCTCGATGCTGTGTCTCGATCTACTCGTGGGTTTTTTTTCGTTCCTCATCCTCGAAATTGGCTGCGAACGAAAAGCTGTTTCGTTGAGTGAAAAATAACGACCGATCCAATTAGAAAAATTTACTTTCGTCAGAGAATACGATCAGTTGTCCTTCTTTTTTCAACAAAGCAAACTGAGCTCTGCTCGCTATTGGCAAGCCTCGAGAATGTCAAAACCGACACAGAGGCGAGAGACGTCGAGCACCAATCTTTTTCCCTATCTCTCTGTTGCGAAGAATACGTGCGGAACAATACGTTTTCTGGCTTTGTGACTAACGTTGATGGAATTCCGGAAGCATCGCCCGTCCATTACCGCGATCCTCTCTAATAGAGCTTCTTGTTTTTCGTCACGGTTTATCTCACTTGTATTGCCTTTTATCTCACGAAGTATCGTGAGTTTCGCATTTGCAGATATAGTGAAGTGAAAAGAGCAAATTTGTTGTGGATTTGTAAGTCGGAGGAGACTGAAAAAACGGCTTTCATGAAGAAAAGGATATGTCATAATAGATGTCCAATTTTGGTTTTAATCCATTAGCCGGCTGATTCCCCATGCCTTTCGAAAGAAAGTCCTAATTTTTCCATTTCGCAACTCATGTCCACGTTCTTACTTACAATTAGTCGAATTGCGTGATGAATCGATCGTTTAATCGAGTCACGCCATGAAATTAATAGTTACTGATAAAATCGCTGAAGGAATTAATTAAATAAATTTTGCGGCGATTACCTTTCATTCTGTATGGCTCATGCTCAGATCAAGTACGAAAAATCTCCTGCACCTTCTCTCTCTCTCTCGTCGTGATTAAATCGGATTTTATCTTCAGTGCCACTTTAATCAAAGGGTCTATGGAGAATCTCAAAAGTACAATGACCATGAGACCTTTGATGGAACTCGTCCATGATGGAATTTTTTTTGTTCTCTCTATACTTTCTCTTAGATTTGCCAAGTCTCGAATCTTTCGTTATATTCGTAGTCGAGTCGCGTTATCGCGAGTTTTACGCGTCGTCTGACCTCCCCAACCGTAACCCCATTACGTAGGCTCGGTCCGTGTATTATTCATCAGGATCTTTCTCATACCACCAGACGGTTAAACGTGGCGTTTTCAAGGCGTTAAAGTTATGTCGCCGAAGGCACCATAAAAGTTGCGCGAGTTTTGATCGTACCCGAGGTGTATACGGTCAGGACGACAAAAAGATCATGTGACTGCACATTTATGGTAAATTCGTACACACAAACGCAATTTCGTACACACCACGACCAAGTCCTTGTCATTGTCCTCTACTCTTCGTCGGAGCAAATCTTATTTCTTTTCTCGAATCTTATTTCTTTTTTTTTTTGTTCCTCGCATATTTTTCGTCTTCATCTCGCCGTCTGCCATATATGCACGGACCTCTATCCTCGTGGCTTGTCAACTTATGACCGATAAATTTTTATGAATTCGTGGAATTCATGAGTGCGGCTTGAATTTATAAAATGCAATTTATAAAATGCAATGAATAATAATGCATGTATGCATGTAATATAGTGGAAAATCAGCCATTTTGGGACAGTGCCTAACTTGGACTAGAAATACCGTTTTATTCTCTACCTACGATGACGGTGATATAAAAACACTTTGACGTAAAAACATCGGCCAGATGAATGCAACACACGTCAGTCCGATTATTCACAAATTTCATAGTCTCTAATTCACCCACGACTATTGTATATATCGTAAACCTCTCGAAAGATTTTTTCGCGCAAAAAACTTTTATCGAGATAGAAGGGCAAAAGATGCTCCTGGGAGAATAAGAAGCACGACAAAAGCGTATATATAATACATATACCGCGGATAATAAACTCTTGTTTTTTCACCAGAAAAGTCCTCGACAACAGTAAACCCCAAAACAACGAGACTGCTGTACACCTGTACATATAAATACGTATGCGAAAAGGTCACGAAAAAATTTCAAGGTGAGCTTTCCAGACGTCAGCTACATTTACAGTTTTGACTTTTTTTTGTATCCGAGAGAGAATTGTATTTCTTTTTTTCTTGTTACATATAATATTTAATACGGGTCATTTCAAGCCGCATCCCCCAGGGTTCCGCGTCTAACCATTTTCAACCTTTCTCTGTTTTATTTACAGTGCATTATATATTGCCACACGACAGAATATTGCATACGAATTTTCGCAATACTTTTGGAATTTCTTGTGGTCGTTATTCACAAAAGTCTTGAAAATAAACATCATCAAAGGACATTATCGATTTATCTCATGTTTATGGAGTAAAAAAAAATAAGTTACAGGATTTTCGTGAAATATCAAGATACGAAAATCCAATTCCTAAAGAATCCTTATTTCGGATGTTAATATTGTATTTTCGCGTTTGCTGAAATGAACTTTTACTTTGGATATTCGAAGACCTTGCTCATACGATATACGTCCGTACTTTTTTTCGCTTTTCCATTCGCAACGTTGGCGTGGCAATTTAGAATCCCGGAGAACATATAATGATCTAAATAAACGGGTGATTTGGAGCACGTTGAGAAGTAAATAACGTGGAAATTCTTAAAGTGGAAAAAGCGCGCGAGAGAAAGAGAGAGAGAGAGAGAAAGAGTTCCACGGCCCATAGACCGGATGTAATATTCGCGAATGCGTTTGTTTCGCGATATACGTTTTTTTTTTTTTAGCAATTTTATTCCGAGCTGTCGACGACTGTGAATTTACCGTTATGACGAGGGAGAACAAATGCAACGCTTTGGAGAATAAACGTTTCAAATTCATTCAATTTTCTTTTTTTTACCCAGTATATAATGCATGTCTGCTTGTGAAGAAAAGAAAATTGCTCAATTTCGTGTTACACCAACAGCATCAGGATCATATGGTTGCCGTTTTTCCGGTATTATATTGTGAATGATGAGCGAGAGAGAGAGCGAGAGAGAGAGAGAGAGAGAGGTGTAGTGTGTAATCGACTGTGACTTTACGGATGTATAAGCGTTTATTGAAACGCCTCTCGAGTAGGAAATTGTGAAGGGACCGCAGGAGGGAAAGAGAAAGAGAAGAGAGAGAAGAGGCATCGATTTTAACGCAATATAACGAGCATTCTACCGTAAATATCAGCCTGTCTCGCGGTTCAGTTGCAAATTCAATGTATAAGAGGCATTTCATGATGTACTGGCCTGGCTGCCACCCTTGCCATTTTCTTTCCTCTCATTCTGTTTTAATCCTCTCAGTCACAGCAGCATAAAATGAGACTCCACACCAATTTGCAGATGAAAAAATACGCAACGATATTAATTACTCCAAAATTGTATAAACAATATTTATTCTTCCTACGAGAATTTTCTATCAAATTTTCATCAAAATCGATTCCGGCTGATAGTGGCAATTTTCACGTTCTTTAAAATGACTTTCAGGAATTACTGCGAAATTAACTTTTTTTATCCGAAAAATAGTGTACTACTACTACTACTACTACGCTAGACGGGGGAAAAAAATAAAAAATGGTCATCGTCACAGACATATTGATTTAAAGTGAAATGGCCCGTACGTGTATACGCCCGGTTAGCGGTATAAGCATTAATACTAGAGAGAAAAAGAGGACGCAATAAAATGCTTCAATGGGTGCAATGTACATCGACATCACAATTTATAAATCGGTATAAAATAATACGAAGCATTTATCTATGCTACATGAAAAAACATGTACGTTAATTGGCTGATGCGTAATACCAAAAATTTTAACTCTTCATTCCGGTAAAAATTCTGGTGTACACTATTATTTTAAAAGAATGATTGAAATAAATACTCATTTATCTTGTCCCACCGAGAATTCCCATTTTCGTTTAGTTCCAGGAAGCAAACGAAAGGAAAAGGTTTATGCATTCTTGAAAAATAATTTGTTCATAAATCATCTAATAAATTATGAGCATTCATTTATCATATGCTTTTTTTCAATGTATTCTCAATGTGAGTCAAATTACAGTCGAGCTTTTTGCACGAAAACTCGTAAGAAAAAAACTTTGTGACCACGAATGATTTTTCGCGGATTTTGACTTTCGACGTATATATATGCGAAGAATAATATAAATTTGTTTGAGCTGTCGGGAAAAGCAATAACCATTCGTATGCTCATGAAGTTTTGGAAAATTTACAACAAAAAGAACCGAAAGTATGAAATATATGCTCACTTGCCTCCTAATCTGATGACGTTTCTAGCCGCGAGTAGAATAAAATCTCACTCAGCTTTCCAACGCCATATTTCATTATTCCATATTCATTATGCCATATTCATTAACAGCAATCGCAAGCCATATTTACAATATGCATATTTCCGGTATCTTCGATGGTGCTAACTTAACATACAAACAGAACTGACAAATGTCATAGTAATTGGAAGCAATTTGATTTTTTCCATTGACTGCGTGTATGTTAAAAACACCGCTGATTGGTCTCAGCGACTTTACCATGGGACGTTTTGTTTAAGCATATAGTATACATTTTTTACCAATCTATATGAGACATCAGGTTTTTTTTCTGATATCGTGGACGCTCTTCAACCGCGTATGTCCCAATACCGGACCATGTCCCAGTTTCAGACCACCTGTCCAATTATTACAAGTAATCAAGAATCAATTGAATGAAAGTAAAAAATTAAAATGAATTAATATCTATGATTCCTCAGGATCATAAATGTATATAAAAATACTCTGAATAGTTTCCAAATTGCTGTTAATTTCATTTGAAACATATGTGAACGCAAGCCCATCGATTACAGAACTGGTCTTTGTAGCTAACCGGATATCCTAACGAATCGCGAAAGCCTATCGCTACCATTTCTCAGTTGTTTTGACTATTTTCGAAAGAAACGATGGCTCCTTACGCTAAAAACATCACATTATTCGACTTGTCGCAAAAATTATAATGAATAAACACCTGCAAAGTGACAATTTTCACGTTTGCAGTTATTGATACACGCCAAACGCATGTCGTACCCATATCGAAACATGTGTCCGGCTATTGAGACGTAAATGCGATTGGGCTTAGACTCAGTCGGATCACGAAATTCTTCGATCATAACCGTAGAAGCGGAAAGTGGAAACGTTCGTAACGTGTTACGTAGTGGCTCGATATGATCAATATCAGTACAATAAAACGATAAGTTAGTACTTATATCGTATTTTCTCATATAATATTACCATCAACCATTATTTTCCAATGGTTGCTAACATATAGTTGACTGGTTATGGTCCGATATCGGGACATATCCAATAATCCCCGTCCGGCTCCTGGTACATTTGAATTCGCCGATATTATTGTTCATAAAGCAATAACTACTAATAATAGAACCAATGATAGCGTGAGTTTTCGAAACTACATACAATCCACCAGCTTTGAATTCGCCATAGATATTTTTTCGAAGCGTTGGTGTTTGTCCGTAAAAAATAGGTTAGAATTTATATAGCATCTTAGATAGTCAGGTATAAGAATATTCACCTTACCCATGATTCATATACATTTATACATTTTTTTTACTAGCTCTATTTTTTTGCTTCGTTGAGAGCATATATAATTTAGCGGGTGTGAGATCGGCCGAGGCACGAGTGTATCCGGCATAGGCATATAACATGAAAGTATCTATATGTAGTACGCGCGAGCAATGCCGAATCGTATATTTTTTTGTATCAGCACCCGGTGCCAAAAGATAAATAAGATAAAAAGAGGATGAAATAATAAAAAAAAAAAAAGAATGCTGTGTAGATCGGGAAAACGAAAAGTCTCGACCGCAAGCACCAAAAATACTGCACGGGTTGAGTGCATATTCGTATGGGGTATTTCATACGTAGCGGTGCGATAGTTTGCTACTCGCATTTTTCGGATATTTCTAATTCGCGAATACTGCAAAAAAAAACATACGACAAGAAATGTTTTGTACCCTGGCGATGAAGTTACGGTCCCTGGTTTGAGCGAAATGCAGAGTTCTCGAGAAAGTAAATTTATAAAGTTGATCCAGGTTCACCCACAGCTGGTTTAAGGATGTATGTTAGTAAGGCAAGGAGGGGGAAAGCACGGCGCTGTGGCGACGTGAGAGGCAAGCTGCGCAGGAGAACTGCGCGTGCGACATAAATGCTTTCTTTTCATAACGCGAAGTTTAACTCATAATATTTCGGAAAGTATGTGGGCACTTAACAATTTTTTTTCTTTCACGTGTCTCAAAAACTACAGGGTTACGTTAGAACATTTTTGTGACTCAAAAAGTAGTCTGGAAATACTTGATTTTCTAGAATAAATGCTATTTTCCATGGGCTGCTGTATGAATCCCATGTTAAATGTCTCATTTTGAGCTCGTATATCTCAGAATTCACATGGGCGAAAATTTGGCAAAAAATCCTTAAAAATGCTATATATCGTCTTTTCTAACATCCAAAATTTTCAATTAGAAAACTAGTAATCGACTTAGCTAACATACATCCTTAAAGGAAATGAAAAGGAAAAAGTAAACGTGGAAATCACCAAAGTTAAATCTTTCCGTAATCCCGAAACATTCGGTAATATATAATTTAATACTTTTCGTCCGTAATATCTCAAAGAATTATTGAAGTTCACTGCTTATATGAAAAACCCATTAAAAAATGGACTATGATTGTAGATTAAAAAAAAACGACGTTGGTGTAAAAATTTATGGCGAAATTTTTGAACAACCGCGATCGTCGATCGAAACCTTCCAAAAGCAACCATATCGGCAAATGAATCTACGAAAAATTCATATGAATGAAAAACATCGGATTTCACATGAAATGGCCGATATCTATCGGTACGTTGTATACGATAGTAGGCCCTGTTGGTGAGGAACAGAGAAAACGAGACCAAAGGCAACTATTATTCGCTCGCGTGTGTACTACCCGGCCAGTTCTACTGTGGCTGCGCCGGGGAAGTGCTTGTCAAAAGAGATAAACAGCCCTCGTATTTTTCGCATACGGCGGTGTGCTCGCCAACCCGAGTAACTTAAGGGTGCGAGTGGCAGACAAAAAGCAAAAATCCGCGAGAGTACGAGAGAGAGAGAGAGAGAGAGAGAGAGAGAGGACTATACGGAAGGGACTTCGCGTGGTTTTATGCTCAAGAGGGTTCGTTCGTGGGCACGTCGTAGGTAAAACTCGTCTCTATGTATGCGAATGTACTTTTGATTCGGTCGAAAAATCGAGAAAAAAAAAGAATCGTGCTTTCGATGCACCAGAGTGTGGGTGTATGATAAATAATCTAAAAAAAAAATGGACAAGTATACATTTTGTATTGTCTTTCTACCATTCGTCTAAAAAAAGCGTTCCTATACAAAAGGAGTAAAATCGATTTATGGCAAGATTTCTTACCTGTGACAAACGTCATGAGATATATAAAAAAAAATTGCGAATACAAAAACGAAAATGAAGTTAAATAGAGATTCTGATACTAATTTCAAATAAATTCTCAAAAATCTGATTTGAAAAAATTAAATATCGAAAAAATTTCATGGGTTTTTCGATTGGTAAAAATACGAGATGTTGAACGCACCCGAGCATGTATAAATACGCGGCAGTAAAGAATAAACGATCAAAAAGTATAGAGAACACCAGGAAATACGTGAAGGTACAGCGACAGGGGGAGAGTTATAGATACAGCGACCGAGATGAAGAGTTTTCATATGTATTTACGTCGTATGCTTAAATGTGTTGTGAGGGTCATATACACGAAGAGAGCGTTCAGAAGTCAGAGGATGATATTGTTGAGAGAAGCGAGAGGTAGTAAAGTTAGCGCGAAAGGAGTTAACGATCCAACCCTTTTATACCTCGCTCTATAAGTTACGGTTCGGTAGACCTAAATCTGGCCATGGTAACGGTTTTATTGTAGCTGAACAACGACAATGACGACAAGACGAGGACGTGAAAGCGTTATAGCACGAAAGGTCAAAGCTTTCCTTCCCTCGATTTCAAAAAACAAATAAAGCGCCTGACGCCATCTCTGACTGAATTTAGCATCTCTCCAAACTTTAAAGATATTATCTTCAAACTGATAGGTATAAATATATTAGAGCTCTACATAACTGAGGAAAAGAAGACTTACCGAATTAACGTTAATTAAATTTTAATTTAATAATATTCATAAAATTTATTTGTACCATATTTATCACGGTCACGAATGTGCATGATTAAATCGATTTTAATCAATTAACACAGAGACTTCGTTTTGTTTGAATTAACTTTGTTCAAATCGAATGCATATCTTCTGTCGGTGATAATTAAAATCAATGCAAAAAAGATTTCAATTATCGATTTAAAAGTACAATTATAATTTAATTCAATAAATTTCGGAAATAAATCGATTTGTGACCCGAGATCATTGATAAAACAGCGTCAACGGATCCCTTGAAGGTTTCACGTGTACAATAACAATCAAAAGTTGGATTCGATGAGAATAGGAGTAATATGGTATAATTTTTTTCTAAAAAAAAAAACATTGCAATGAAGTCTCTAAGAACATTGGTCTTAGCAATAATAACGCCTAAAAAATATCGATAAAACTAGTCGCTGAGAATAAAAAATTGTATTGCATTGATTATATTATCGTTCAATTAATAAATTCGAGATAGTATAACGAGTTTTTTGGATCGTTCAACGGTTACTCATTGTCAGTATCATCCACGAATGTACGTTTGCTCTGTTTTTTTTTTCGCGCTTACTATACCTATAAGCATTCGTTTGGCGGGCGAAAAATTGAAAACACTAACTCAGTCTATACAACAGTATTATTATTATTATTATTATTTTTTTTTATTCAGTATTGAATCTAACTTTGGGTACTCTATGTGTGCCGAGCATCCTTGAGGACGACGAGGTGGAGCATACTATATATAGAGGAGGTTAGGATGCATGCATGCTGCTGGAACAACGCTTCGTAATATTCCAATCTATGCTATGATGCAGCAATACAGGCAGTGTTGCTTCGAGGTATAGCTTTTAATATATAAAATATACATGTATATACGATCGATAATCATTTTCGAAATTGGCTCCTCGGTGCACCGGGTTACCGTAATCACAGTCACGGTGCTTTCGCAAGCGTTACCTCTCGACCCATTCTCCGCCATCCCTGTTCATCTCACTGTGCTCCCCGACTCGCGCCCCATATACTCCGCAATCTCGCTTTCTCTCTTGATGTCAAACACATTGAATCACCCACGTTCAAGATCTTGAGGTTCCGGCAAGATCTAATTCTGGCGGGTTCTTGGATTATAGGATAATATCTTGTTGTGGTTTATGTTATACGGTATAGGTCATCATAGATTAATCAATTGTGTGTGCAACATTCAAGGATGCGTGACCGCAGTATTTCGTATATGATACCCAGTTAGTATACATATGAATCGGATATATAGCAACCAGCCGAGAAATTATGCTTAGACCAAACATATGGTATATTATTAAAAGGCAGCAAATTTCATCGTCAACTTATTTTAATAATGAATATAGTTTAATATTTTTATTTTTATTTCATGTAATATTCATCTCAGTTAACAAAGACAAATTTGAAATTTGATATTCTCCACAAAAAATGATACACGATGTTGAACGAATATTTATTATAAAAAATATAAATCATCATCACTTTTTCGTTACGTGTTACCCATTACCGCCGTTTTTTTTTTTTATTTTTATTTTTTTCCTAAATTATACAAGACCTCTTTTTCCGATATTAATGAAAAGTTCAAGCGTACGGTGACTCCCACAGTGGGTTCAGTGAAATTATTCCTATCAAATACATGAGAGGTTAGATAAGCAGGGGTTGCCAATTTTACAAACCACGAGGGGCGCAATTTCTGCGATAAATTTTGAAAGCAATTTTCCCTGTTGATGCTCTCTCTCTCTCTCTCTCTCTCTCTCGTTTTCTCCCTCTCTCATTTTCTCGCATGATCTCACTCCCTATTTCTGTCGAAAAATGTTGAAAATGGTAGAGGGTTAAAAGACTTGGCAAGACGAGAAGAATTACGTGGATTCGTGATTCAATATGGAGCACGTAGCATGTGGAGCAAAAAGTTATACGGATGACCCGAGAACCATTGGCGAACTGCGTCTCACGCCTCACAGCGTTCTCTTCGTGTCTTGCCCTTTCTCTCTTTCACACGTATTCAAACGCAACACACGAGTCGCCCCGTAACTTAAAAGTTGCTGATACACTTTTCTTCCCGGGCGGGTCAAGACACGATCGGGACTTTTCGACACGTAATTTTCAATTGGCCCGCTCTCGAAGGGTGAATTTCTTCTATTGCTTTTGTATTTTATGGTGCACACGAGGCGAGCATATTGATTCGAGAAATCTTTACGCTTACAATATACTTTATGAGGACAATTCCCTGATTCATATTTTACGAACATATTTCGCGAGAGGGAAAGTTTTGTAGTCAGCGGACAAGTACGAGATTTGGATGAAGTTTATATGAGTGTAGGTCGAAATTTTTATTGTTTTCACGAATAATTCCGATCATGCCAGTGAAAAATTGGCGCCTACCAAACGCCGAGAGATCTGTTATACGAATGGCTAAGACGACACAAAAGAGCATAACAAAGACGATATAATGGGCAAGGTTATATATATGTAGTTTACGCTTTTTTGGTTGCGAGCAATTTATATGTGTCCCGCATCGTTATAAAACCGAGTGACCACTTATGCCATCACTACGTGAGAAGTTTTTAACCCTCCCTATATATATATATATATATATATATATATAATAGTACCTTCCAGCCACCCCCCGCGTACGACACACATTTTCACCTATTCATTTTTCATGAGCGACCACCGCACTGACGTTTATCGCCTCCTTTTTTTACCCTCGGCTACAACACCGTCTCTAGGCGAATAATGCATTATACACCCTCCGAACCGCATGCCCGGCACTCCAGATGTTACCCGTCGCTCAGAGCTTATTTAGAGCGTTCCTAGATGAAAATTCGAAGTCGAGTCGCTCGCCACTACGAAAATTCACCTGTCACATGGAGCTTCGCCAAATATGCAAAGAGCGAAACATCTGTGCGCTAAAATTATTTTGGATATTAATTTGAACGTAGAGAACAAGGGGTTTAATTTTGTTAACTTTATCAAAAATAATAATAATAATAATAATAATATGGACAATGCGAGAGGAAAGATCGTTCGAGATGCTTTTCTGGTGAGCAAAGCAGCATATGGAGCCTCTACCACCCTTATATTCTCAAACAACGAATAATACTACGATTGAACGAACTTACCTTAAGTGAAGTTCGATCTGGATTATATGAGCCGTCTCGTCCGAATAGATCATACGTGTAGTAACGTTGTTACTGCTAGAATATCCACAGTCCATTCAAAGAAGGGAGCCAAGTGGCGCCCTCCCGCTCTACCTCCTCAGTCCCCGCACGGCATACTTCACGCATATACGCCATTACTTTTAAAGAACCCAGCTCGCAACAAGGGTATGGGACAAGTTATTCGGGTGGGACTGATCTATTCGGACGAGACGGCTCATATAATCCAGATCGAACTTCACTTAAGGTAAGTTCGTTCAATCGTAGTATTATATTTCGCCGTCTCGTCCTCTAGATCATACGTGTAGATGTTTAAAGAAAGTTGCGAGCTCAACGGCAAATTTATGAATTGCTTCATGTTATTTCTTAATTCATTTGCAAACTCCACAAATTAAACATTATACCTTAGTACATATAACTTTAACATGAACTATAATTTTTTTTTTTTTTTTTTTTTTTTTTTTTTTTTTTTTTTTTTTTTTTTTTTTTTAAATCTCTAATCAGCCTTATAAAAAATTGCAGATGCAAAATCTTGTGATTGAATCACAGGTCTGTTATAATACTTAGCGAAGACATCGGAGTTTTGAGTCCACCCTGCGGCTCGACGAATTAGCTCTATATTAACACCTTTTCTCAATGCCTTGGATGTTGCGGCATGTCTAGTGCTATGCGCGGTAAAAATTGTAGTATCAACTCCGCTTTTACCTATAGTTTCCCTAATCCATCGACTAATGGTCTGCGAGGTAGCCGTATGGAAGGGTTTTTTGTAAGTGAGAAACAAAAATTTGTCTTCTACGCAACGGATACTTTTCGTTCTCTCAATATAGTCCAAAATTGTGGAAGCCACACATACTTGTGGAAGTTCACTAAGGAAGGGTACGATTAAAAGTGGTTGATTGCGATTACGACCTGATGTTTTTAGGCAATCCGTTATATGGATTTGTACCACATTATTCACGACTGAGATATTTTCAACCCGAATCAGTGAGAGAGTTTGAACCCGCTGGGCGGTTATCAATGCGAGAAGCGTTACAAGTTTCAAAGTTAATTTTGAAAGTGGCATTTTTTCGTTTGTTCCGAAGTTTTTCAAATAATCGAGAACACATTGGGGATCCCATGTAGCTGCGTATTTTGGTTTTTGAGGCTTCTCCTTGGCAACGCCCTTAAAAAATCTTTTTACTCGCTCGTCAGTACCGATTTCTTCGGCCAATATGAGCGATAACGCTGAGCGATGGCAATTCATCGTACTATATGACATAACCTTTGCAAGTCGCATTGTCAAAAATTCGAGAACTTGAGATACTGAAGCTCCATACGGCGAAGTTCGTGCTTCCCGACAAAACTCCCACCATAGCTTGTACGTCACGTCGTATTGTTTTCGAGTGCTTTCGGCCAATGACGCGAGAATTATTGGTTGTGCCGATTCTGGAACACCCTTGATCCGGAATGCTTCGCTGATAGCCGCGCTGCAACCAATGTAAGCGTCTTCGATAGTGGATGAGGTTCGCTGTAAGGTCCAGATAACAGTTCTTCACTAGGTTCAAATAAAATCGGCTTAGATACTAATAATTTTTTAAATAGCGGAAACCAGCTTTGAGTTGGCCAGTTTGGGACCACTATTACGCCCTCCGCTTTATCGTTTATTATTTTTCGTAAAGCACGCAGTATGACCGAAAAAGGCGGAAAGGCATAGAAATATTCTTGAGACCAAGATATGGTAAATGCGTCTACGGCTATTGATTCGGGGTCAACATGCCATGACACAAATCGTGTAACCTTCGCGTTCCGGCTGGATGCGAATAAATCGATATCAAAAGTTCCAAATACTTCTTCGATTCTTTTAAAGGCCCAATTAACTAATTCCCACTCGGTTTCCTTGGGAAGAATTCGTGACTCGCGGTCGGCTTCTGAATTATCTTTCGACTTTATATATGACGCGAATATCCAGAGATCGCGAGACTCGCACCATTGCCAGATTTCTTTACTGAGATTTGCCAGTTTTGGAAATTGAATGCTACCAAATCTGTTAATATACGCAACTGCAGTCGTATTGTCGACTCTCAAGAGAATTTCACATGATCGCGTATCTTTTGAAAAGCACTTGAGGCCATTATATACTGCCTGTAGTTCAAGGAAATTTATGTGCTCATCCTGCTGCTCAGACGTCCACCAACCATGAGCTTTTTTCCCGTCAGAAAACGCGCCCCAACCCGTCGTGGATGCGTCAGTAAAGATTTCCAAGCTGTAACCCGATTCACGGATAGGACACGAGCTGTTTGGAATTTTATTTATCCACCACTCAATGTCTGACTTACTGTTTGAAGATATGCTCATGCTTTTCTCATAATTATCGTCGTTATGAATTAATGCCAAAAACTTTTCACGCTCTAGACCCTTAACGTATACCTGGCCATATTTAACAGCAGGACACGCAGCAACTAGTTTCCCAACAAGGCAAGCAAACTCTCGTATCTTGCATTTTTTCTTTTGCTGAAATTCTCGAGCCATATCGAGGATATTTTGTTTCTTTTTATCCGTTAGTTTTATGCAGAGATCAACACTATTTAGAACAAAGCCTAGAAATTTGCATTGTCTAGACGGATTCAATTGGCATTTTTCAAGATTGAGTACGAAGCCTAATGATTCGAGCAATTCCTTAGCTTGTGTCGTTACTTGTGAGCATGATTGACTTGACGAGTCCATAATTAGTAGGTCATCTAAGTACATTGCCAATATCACTCCTTTAGATCTCAAAGCATGTACAACTGGTTTTAACAGTTTCGTGAAAGTGTATGGAGCGGTGCATAATCCAAATGGCATACAATTGAATTCGAATATTTTTCCATCAAACATGAAACGTAAGTACTTTCTATGTTCTTTCGCTATGGGGATCAGAAAATACGAATCTTTTAAATCTATTGTTGCCATAAAGCAATTGTGGAAGAGCAATTTTGACACGACTTTCATGTTCTCCATTTTAAAATGAGGAGCGACTATAAACTCGTTTAATTTTCGGAGATTCAGAATGAATCGTTTATCCCCATTTGGCTTATCCACCGTGAAGTACGGTGATAGAAATTGATTTGTAACAGGTTCACAAATCGAAACTGCTCCTTTGTCAATTAATTCGAAAATGAGATTTTTGAGCGCCATTTTGTCCTCAAGAGAAAAAATTGGCTCGCCTGGGATTTGATTTTGAAATACCCGAGATGTAAATGGAATTTTATATCCCAAAACCGTCTGAATTATGTCCTGATCTGATGTTATGGATATCCATGCATGAAAAAATTTTTTAAGTCTTCCAGCTAGCCTTATTACCTCTAGCGTTTTCCTTGGCGGATCCGCTCCGAGTATCTCGATCGTTGCCCTCCCTGGCGGTAGTTGGTCTTGAATGTTTTCCGGGGAGGGCCTTTCCAGTTTCCCGGTGGTGCGTTGTTTTTTCCCGACCTCTGACCCAATGACGTAGACTGTTTTACTTCTGGATCTTTCGAGAAAGGCTTTGCAAATTTTTTCTTTGTACTTTCTATCGATTGTGCAGATTTAATCTTTTCGGTGAACTCTTTCCCGAATAGTAAGGAGTCCACAGGGCATTCTTCGGCAACGGTCTTGACCAACGGGTTTAATCCCGGCACAACAGCATATCTTCTGGCCATTGACATTCCATGATGAAGGTCAACCATAATTCTTCCTGCGTTGCCTATCGTGGAGATCAGAGGAGAGAATATATCTTTATCAACCGTCTTGTTTTCGAGTTTAATAAGCTCCGTTAATGTAGAACCAACAGCGCTGATTGCTGCGCTGAGTTGGTTTTGAAAGAGAGACTGAAAATAATCTGACTTGGTAGCCGATAAACTCAAAGCCGATTTTAACTCAGGGTTCATTAGCGGTGCCTTCATGAGGGTACAATTTCCACTCGCTGGGTATTTCTTTATGAGCTCTTTTCTCACATCTTTGTCCAAACCTATTTGGAATATTTTATTCCATCTCTCGGCGATTTCCGGAAGAATATTCGGTCCCACCGTATCGTCCTTATTTGGATCGTCACCCAGTAATTCAAGCGTCGAGGGATTGATCGTTGTTGTAGGCTCGGAGTTACACTCCTTATCGTCGTTTGACACCAACTCTTGTCGAGCTGTCTTTTCTGTATCGAATTTGGCCTTACGAGACCCGTGTCGGTAACGTGAACGCTTGTCGCGCTCACTTGTTACAGAGCCGTCAGTCGATGACCAACTGACACTTCGTCTGCGACGTAAATACCTATCACAAGATCCCGAGCTTTGTGATGAATACGGTGTATATCGACTTTCGTGAGATGTGTCACGCTGATTATAACCCTTTCCTGTTGGGGGTTGATCAGTTTTCGAGTAATCACGATGCTTTCCCCGTGTTGGGGAATGCTTGTGGCAATCAACAAATGACTCTCGCCTGTCACGCTCTGGCCGAGACGTATGCGAGCGATCTCTTGTCGAGAATCGTTGTCTGCGAGATGACCGCTTGCGTTTTACCAAAGCCTCTATTTTTTCCAACAGATCAGATGCACTGTCACTATGACTTCTTTCTCTTTTCCTACGACTCCGGTATCTCCTCGAAGAGGATGACATGGTGATTCTTCACCAAAAACCCACTTATTTTACTGATAAAGTTAAGAACCGTTTACGGACGTGTGAATTCTTTCGCACAGAAAAACGTAATGGCGTATATGCGTGAAGTATGCCGTGCGGGGACTGAGGAGGTAGAGCGGGAGGGCGCCACTTGGCTCCCTTCTTTGAATGGACTGTGGATATTCTAGCAGTAACAACGTTACTACACGTATGATCTAGAGGACGAGACGGCGAAATATAATCACATTTCACATATTTTCATGTAATCAATATAAGAATACAAAACAAGCAGAGAAGAAATACGAAACACTATAGCGTTATTTCATTTTTTGAGTATACCTACTAAAATTAATACACTTTCGATTTCACCGCATATGTATTGTTATATGAAATAAAAATAAATGTATATGATACGAAGATACGTCTCTCCATTTTTTTTCGTTCGTCTACTCGTCTTATATCTGTCCTTACATCCTCTGATGCAAATACTTGTCAAATATCTGACCAATGTGGCTGGATGGCGAGAGTTGCGGTCGGACGAATACGCGCATCGTCCCCGTAACCACAGCGACGATTCCAGAGAAGCTCATACCTCCTGACGTATATGTATGTGTGTGTGTGTGTGTGTGTGTTTTTTTTTTTATAATACATATATAAACATCTGAACCCTTTATGTACAGCCACATCAACGATGGTGAATCTCCTCGACCGCCAACGTCTCCACATTGCCATCGCCACTACGGGTAAACGCAATGTATCACGAACTCTGCATGCTCGAATTCTTCGCTATATGAATGAGTACGTTTACACGCCGCTCCAAATCCGGTGTTACGAAAACCGGTTTAGTTAAACTAGGCGTTTACACGGTACCTAACACCCGCATTACGACGTAAAGCGGGTGTTTGGACCCGTTTACACGCACTTTAACGCCTGATTTAACTACGCCGGTTTTCGTAACACCAGAATAAGAGCGTCGTGTAAACGTACTCAATGTGTGCTCTCGTAATATAGATAGATTCATGTATGTATACACGTAACGTATCAACTTCAAGCAAATGGAACGGCATAACTCACATAAATTTACGTGTTAAATTGTGTGGGTTAGGCCCTTTTCTCCGCTAGCAGACCTTCAGCACAAATGAATAGTCCAACGCCGGCAGAAGATCATCAGTTCTACGTTCATAGGTACTGTACAGGCCCTTTTGATTATTAGCCATACTTGTTAATGCATATGCACCGCATACACGACAAACTGGACAAATACTGCTATGCATCAATGCATGCATACCGATCTCCCTCCTCATCAGGACGCAGCGTACGAGAACACTCGAGCCTGTGTCGCCTCTCCCATAGCTCTCACCATTTAGTCAGGGCCCAGATTTAGGGATTGCTTCGTTAGGGTCTATGTACTAAGTGTCCAACCGAGCCTTGTAACGAACGTTTGCTCGCTGTCTCCCATCCGCTTAAACTCCTACGATAAAGTAAATCTGCATATGTCCTCGCTACATGCGTGACCTTGATTCTGATCGCAGTGCTCGTATAGTGACGAAATCTCGCCAACGTTTGACATGCGTCTTTTACCGTTTTATGCGGCTTATGCCGATCAAAAATCTATTTTTTGATCGACAATTGGCATTTATCGCAATCTGTACCGTTTTTCATCGATTGCTGTCATTGATAAGCCCAAAAAGTTGATTCATCAAGTTAAATTGTGCCATGAATTTTAGGGCATTCATGCACTGCCAGTTTTACCTTGCAAGGAGGTAGATTTATAGATGCTTGGCATCACATAAAGAAGGAAAACTTCATAAAGACTTGCAATTTATAAGCAGTGCATCCACGCATCTCTACATGCATGGGGCCGCCGGAATTCGCCACAAGGCAGCGCTTTACTCACGAAGCGAATATGCGATTATGCGAATATGCGAATATGCCACGTAAAGTGAGACGATTCTCGGTGGGAGGAATTTTTGGGAGCTCCCTGAATGCGAAGTGTAATACCACGATCGGTAACGCCGCGGTATTTCATTTTGAAATGTATATATAAATTCTTCGTTTACGATCGAATTTGGATGTTTAAGAATTTGCGTGGTTCATATGTGATAAAAGATCGTTTCGTCACCTCGACCAACTACACGTCAGAGAGTAGTGCGATGGTGTACGAGAAAGAGCTTTGATCGCGAGACTGATAGCGGTGAAAATGGGAAAAAAATACCGCAGTGACGTATAAACCGACGTGCACGGTGGATAATGAAATGAATTCTTAATGACACGCGAGTATGTACTTTAACAGGAAAAATCCTGATATTCGGGCACCATCAGGTGTTCGTGGTTTCCTCACTCTCATCGCGCATATTCAACGAAAAAATTGATTATGATGGAGAACCCCTAATGAGGGACTACCAAAAGCTAATTTATTAAAAGCTTCGGGTATGCACGTACGATAAGTGCATAACAAAAAATTTTATTATAAAATGGGGGGAATGAATTATTTAGGGATACGCAGAACGTCGGATGGTGGATATTAACATTACCATCGACTCCTAGCGTTAAATTACGTCAATTATTGGGCTTTTTTATTTGCTCGCAGTTCCATGTATACGAGAGTAAAATTACACCCGCACCGAAAATCATCAAATGTCCAGTCACGTATCATTTGACGAGTTTCTGGTAATGGCATATGATTATAACGTGTGGCCCCGATTATACCAGCTTAGTATACCCATGTAACGCTCGTGCATCAAGCCAAACATCCATTATACGTCACTCACAACTGATCCGAGAAATGCTGCGAGTCCCGCGAGCCGTGGTACATCCGAATGGATTAAAATTACGGCTAAAATCTAGGAAAGACTCCCGTTAAATCATTACGACATCTACTTTTATAAATTACTCAACAGTTGTGCAAATATTGATTGATGAGTAGTTCATTAAATGTGCACGACGGAATTATTATTTATCCTAAAATAATCATTCATTGCAAATGACTCTTAATGGAGCAAAAATAAATTGGAGAATAAGCGGAAATAACATAGAGAGACAACAGACACAATACGTAGAAATAGAGTGAGCTGAAGATAGAAATACGCGCGTACACACACACACACACACACACACACATAAACACACCATAATAACGATCCTTTCAAGATTCACCAGGAAGAGCGTCTCACACGTCCACATCTCATTTTCGGGGACGTGACCGGTTAAAAAGGGTAGCAACGACCTATAGCTAGCGTTTCGTAGATATATACTCTTATATAACCGGCTTATACAGACGAGTTGGTGAAAATTTTTGGACCAGGCAGTGAATTTGGACCATTTGCGTTTTTTAGGATTTGAGCTGTATTCGCCTGCATTTGCATGCTTATTTCGTAACCTATATAGTAACTATATAGCTATAACCTATATAATTCGATTAAATCTCCTAAGTTTTTGAGATCATACGATCCACCCGACGCCGTATTCCCAGTAAACGTTAAAGCCCTGGGGATTTTTACAGCATATTTATCGTTTTTATCAATAGCAAGTCAACTAACTGAAACTATACAGCTGATCGCTGAGAAGCATTTTACTGAACTCGGTCGCCTCGTAATCAACTGAAATTCGAAAAACATATACGCCGTTTTTAAGCAAACGTTCATCGCATATCGTCTGACAGCTTCGGCACTATCATAGTCTGAATTAAATGATTCATCTACTTATGGTTAATATCTTTAAGTGAAAATGTAACGAAACCAAAATGTTGGTTCAAATTTTCACCAACTCTTCTACAAGTACATATCTAGATGGTATACATGCATATGTACCAGACTCAACTACATCTATGTACTCATATACACGGTAAAGAAAGCAAGATGGACAGGGAGTAACGACATCGAGAAGTTAAAAGGTACGTGGCTGCGAAGGAGAAAGGGCGATTGCCGAAGAGGGTTGTTTATATACTACAAGGTGGTACAATGCTTTCGTCCAACTCTCTCTCTCTCTCTCTCTCTCTCTCTCTCTCTCTCTCTCTCTCTCTCTCGTCAGTTTTCTACTCTGGGGAACACGTGTGCATCAGGAAAACATCGTCGATGTGGGCAAAGTACCCAAGTGCTTGTATTGGTATCACAATGTCTGTCGGTATTGGATGTACCGATACGATGTGGCATGACGTAAGTATTCCATGGAAGGATATACGGATGGGACGGAGAAAATCCGTAGAAAAGCCCGAGGATGCGCACTCTCTGTTACATATATTACTATATATGTATATAGGGACACTGTGCTCCAAGGGGTGGGGGAGGGGGGGGGTGTCTTGTGGGGCACACGCGGTTAAGGAGCTCGATGTGGAATTGAAGTGGAGTTGGTGCGACGGTGAGTTGTCCGTGTGCAAGCCGGCGAACCGGTTGGACCAAGGGTTCCTCTGTGTTCCTGTAACTCCACTCCCCCTAATTCTCCTCCTCGCGACCCTTCCATAGACCTCCCCACCGCGCACTGGGGGTAAACCTCCCTCACTTCCATGCTTTCTTTCTCTCTCTCTCTCTCTCTCTCTCTCTCTCTCTCTCTCTCTCTCTCTCTCTCTCTCTCTCTTTCGCTCTTTCTCTTTCTCTCTCTTCATCGAATGTCTGTGTGAGGTGCCTGACTGTGTGCACTCGTATGTGTATGTATGCGTTGTCAGTACCTCTCTCACGCGTTCCGTACGTAGATACCCATGTTACCGTTTCATGTCTGCGTGAGGTTGTGCTTCTCTCGGCTGGCCGAAGCATTTTCGTAAAGCCACCGGGATACGCCTGCGCACAGTTGGATATGAGCGAGGTTTCACCTCAGTTCTCCGCGATACACCGTGAAACGCGCGGCCCGTCGTACTTTCATATTTCACTCTATCAATCGGTCGATCACACGCTCTCTCTCCTCTTCCTTCGACATACAGCATCACACACTGACGGCTCATCTCGTTTCTCTCAACGTCATTTTGTATATATACACCCTCGTTGACACAGGAATACATGTATATATGAGGACAGTTTCCTTTTGCTCACAATCATTTCTGTATTGCTCTTTTTTTTTTCATTATCCCCCCTTGTATTCGGAGTTCACGATCACGCATCGGCATCAGTGAGCTCAGCCTATTGTGAAAAAATCTCGTAAGGAAAGAAGAAACAAATTCGAGATCGACACGCGTATAGAATAGATAATCGTACGTACGAATCCGCACGATACTGAGGAAGAATATGCATCACGACGACGCGTGTTTCACACCAGAAGTTTGGAGATAAACTGACGCATGTTCGTTGCCAGCAACCGGCATTCCATTGTCCCTGGCACATGCAAATATGTATCAAGCGCAGCTCCTTCACAACGAGTAATATCAAGAAAAGTTAAGAGCATTTAACCCTGATTATCCAAACGTGTTTCCGATATAAACATTCATCATTATTGATATAAACATCATTGTGCTCGGATCTCTAGCATATTATTCAATTATTTGCTTCGAAAAGTTTCGATTATTATCGGCTCTGTAAAACATCGTCACAACTTTTCGCTCATCTGAACCTTTGATAAAATCTACCGATATAATCCAGTTGAACGATCAGCGCTAAGAGAGCCTCACGTGATACTCTTATAGACGCGTGTCACATTGTTTTCTTAATTCATTATCTTTCGCATAAAATGCCAAGTTTCACGCGATGAAGTTGATCGGAGGAAAAACCTCAGGCAGCGGCGTAAGATGAGTGAGGAAAAGCTTTGTTGACGGATCCGCGAAGAGGTCACGCACGTTTTTTTCCGCTCACCTTTTTTTTTTGGTTACTTCTGCGGCGCGAGTCGCATCGAGAGTTACGAGGAAACTTTCCGTGAATTTATCAGATTGAAAACAGAGGAAGGATCATTGCGGAAGACACAAGCGAGAAGAGAACCGAGGAGGATGGTGGGCTGAATCGTTGAGAGAAGAATATCTTGCGTGTGGGAGGAACGAGAATGGCACTTAGAATGTTTATCCACGAAAAAGGTTGGTTTTCAATCGACTTTCCGTTCTATAAAAAGCAAAGCCACGCTCTCACAGGATTTACAATTGTGTACTGAACGTGCTGTATAAAAAATTTTTGAACAACCTTAACTTTTATATATCGTCCTTCGTTCTTAATGAATACGAAATGAATCGGTTAATGAAATTATTGAGAATATGATGAATTTCATGTATAATTTGAATCGAAGACACAGTCGTCGCTGAATAGCATCGTCGATTTCGCCAATTTCCGAATGAATCGATGCTGATTACAATTTGATATAGCGCCGCGTTCACTAATTATCTCATCCAGTACATTTCAAACTCCGAGAGCGACACGACTGTTCACCAATAATACACTCATACTATACGTCGTTATAAGAACGTATATAGCTGTGACGCACTCGCAGCTGGAGCCAAGTGCACTATAGCGCCCTATAGGGACGAATGGTCCTGAAACATGTTGATCGGGACATGCCAACCCGCTTGACAACGAAACTTTGTTCCTACTCATCCTCTGCTACTTGTTCTTTTTCTCATTTTCGCGACAAACGACGAATTGCCGCTTTTACGTAAATGTGCCCAGTAAATCCGGGACCAATTCCGGCATTACGAAATTTTTTTTGCGGGTTTCCTTTTTTGAGCATTGACAAAGGAAGATCTCCCGTGACCGAGGATACGTATTTTTTAACTCTAAAGTTTCTCCAAAGTTAAAGATATTTGAGTCACGGATTTTTGTATTCAGGATATACTCGACTATTAAAATGTTATCAGTCTTTAACACTTTAGTTCACTTATATACCCTCTGTATATACATATGTATATGACCAGTAATATCCGACGAGAATTACGAGAAGTAACGTAAAAAAACGGGGCGTATCCTCACTTTTTATGCAAGTACACGCTCAATGTTTTTAGCGTCGTTAAGATGCCCTCCCTTGCTCGTAAAAAAGGGTGCATCCTATAATGCTTAACAAGGAATATCTTTTCACGTCACGATCCAGAGACAGATATAAAGGAGGAAGTAAAGAGAGATTTTAGAGAGAAAGGGTGACTCTTGCTACTCGAAGGGTAGGCATATTTGCGCGGAGGAACGAAACCGCAGGGGGCGCTCGTTAACAATTGGATGACACAATCTCATTTAAATAATCTGTGTTGAGATGAAAATGTATACGGAAAGAACATAGTAATGAGTTCAGAAATATTTCATCTGGTAAATGTAACAATAATATAATTTAATCGACTATAAATTTATTACCCAAACTACAATTATTATTCTTAATGATAATTCATCTCGGGATGGATTTTTCATCTGGCTGTGCCAAAAGCACAGTGAGGGTCATCTGCTGATGGTTAATGCGATATTCTAGAGTCGTAGAGAGATAAGATACATGTATACCTCGATGTATATTATATGGCATGTATACTATACATTTCAAAGGTTTCCCATCATCGTTTCGGCAGCAGCACACCGACACCTCCAGATGTCACGCAATTAACTCTCCGCGACTAATCCATTAACTACAGCATGTGTTATGTACCGTATAAAGGGACAGTACAGTTGGTTGTATAAACACACGCGTGGAAAATCATGAACGAGTATGCGTGCGGGGACCGTACAACGTTATGTATTCCTTAGGGGCCTATTCGTGTCCCAGCATACACGCATTCTGGACGTAACATCAAATGTACAACGACGACTTATTAGTGCAAGAACGGGGTCAAATATATACTTTACACAAGCTCAATAGACCCTTTTGATTTTCAGCCATCGGAATATACGTATACATACGTTTTGAGACTGACGCAAAGCACGCAAGAGTCACATAGAGTTATGGAGATGGAATTTCAGGGATGCTCCGAGCTGCGAAAGCACACCCAATAAATATACATATATATATACACCCATGTGTATGCGGGAGAGTGATATATAAATCGCACATCAGGCTGGTTGAGTAGAAAATAGTGTAACCACAATGGGCGCATTCCGGTTAATGGTTTTCGTCGCTTCGTTTCACGTTGAGTGGCCCGATCGCTCAAGCAGTAGAATCTTGCACCTCCTATCAAGCTTTATACACGTGAAAAAAAAAAGAGATCGGAACGGAGACCAACGAGAGTAGTGGTTTTTCATTTCGTTAATTCCATCTCGACTCGCTCGTTACTCATAAAGGACTAAGGAAACTTTTGTAGCCGTGAAATTGTCGTATTATTTATTGGAAGGTCCGTGAATGATTATGTCAGTTATGACTATGACGCAAGTTGCTGACTCCACAGGTAACGACTCGTTTTGCGATTCCATCGGTTGGTCCCATACTAAACAGAAGTTGAACACAAAAACCGAACTTATTATCAAACTTGGTTATAAAGTTTATTCCTCAACTATTTTTTTACTAAAAAAGTTAGCCATTTTTAGGAGGCACAAGATGGGCGTTGGCTGCAAAACGAAACCGTTACACAGATTGTTTGCCAGGTTCAGAAAGCCTGATGATGGAAGTTTGATATTTTTATTTCTGTTTCTTTCATAATTATTTTTGTATAGGCCTATAAAATGCACAGCATGTCGAGGAAAGTATACAGTATGCTGGGAAAGTCGAATATTATCGATGCAGTATTCGGTTGATTGGAATAATACGTTACCTTTCACTCTAAAAATTTTAAAGATTCATTTCTGAATTACTTATTTTAGGTAAAATTTATTGCAAAGAAAAATATAATCAGTTGGGCGTTATTCGAGTTGCATCCATCAAGTAAAAATGATATGCAAAAAAAACACTATTACTGAAAAAAAGAAGCCGTCTAGGGGGGAAAAAAGCTTCTTGGTGAAGTCGCATATAATAAAAATTGGAAAATTTATTCCAACTATATCGTTTATTTCTTTTCGTTTTATGGTCATAAACTGGCTTCTCGAGTTTTCGTCAATATAATATGGCATTTATACCCGACAATCGGCATTGCTTCGTTATCTCTCTCTCTCTCTCTCTCTCTCTCTCTCTCTCTCTGTGTGTCTGTCTCTCTCTCTCTCTCTCTCTCTCTCTCTCTCTCTCTCTCTCTCTCTCTCTCTCTCTCTCTCTCTCTCTCTCTCTCTCTATCTATCTATCTATCTATCTATCTATCTATCTATCTATCTATCTATCTTTCTATCTTTCTATAATAAAAATATCTATCTATCTCTCTCTCTCTCTCTCTTTCTGTCTATATATCAATAGGTCTCTTGAAAAAAATTGAGATCCGCTCTGCTATTCTACGGTATTAAAATGGAAGAAGCCCAGATGTCCAAGCAAATTTGCCGAAAGTCCCGTAGACGGTCGATAGGGTCATCAGTTTTTGCTTTTATACCTTCGTCTTTGTCTCCCTTTCCCCACACACACACACACAAACTTCCACTTTTTGTTTTATGGATGCTTTTCTCATGCCATATCACAGAACGCAATACGTTCTCTCTATGTCTCTTTCTCCGCTTTCTACATTGTTCTCCAGCAAATAACTATCGACCAATTGCTAATATTGTTTCTCCCTAGAGCTAAAACCAAGGGTTACAGTTATATATCAATATACTACATACATACATAAATATACATATACATGCACATGTACATATACATTTAGTACAGTATATCTGGTATAGTGCATATGTTGTAATAGTATACTTTATTGGGATTCGAGACGTGACGCAAAAAATGATCAAAAAATCTATCAATAAGCAATACCATCCATCGTACGTAAAATAGAAGTGAAATTTCTCTCTCAGAGGTATGCTCATAATATGTCCTGATAAATTGTCGTGTGCCCGAGAAAAGCCAACATCGATTTATTATCGTCTTCAATCCTTTCACTACTGACAGGACAAAAATATTGCCAGGCCGTTCTTTTCAAGTCTTGCAGTAGAACAAAAACCAACTACGGTCCAATTGTTGTCAAAAATCAAAATTTTTGTTTTCGACAACAATTGGTACAAATCTTATTTTATTCATCGCATTGCTATTTCGTAAATTTGTTTTCGTATAGACGCGGGAAAAAAAAAACGAGGAACATTCCTTCATGTTAATCCTGCGTTTTAGAAATATCGTTAGCCTCATGTTTTAATGACGCTCGCGGCGATATCGTCATCCACATCACCTCGTAAATCATACACGTGATATAACAGTAGTTTTGGTATACTCGGACATGGATACCCTCCAGTGTCGAGCTCATCTCACTGGCATAACGCTCGGAGCAAAAAGTGAAAGTGGTCTACGTATGGTCAGACACGTAGACGCACGCAGATCTATGCAGTGAATAATAATGGAGATATGGGACTCAAAAGCGTGCACATCACACCTTGCTGAACCCTCGGTAAAGACTTCCTTTTCATGAGCACGGTCATACAGAGCAGATTGAACGAAAAATTCGTTAGCGAATAAGTAATCTGAGCCAAAGCGTACGAGCGAGAATGGATTGATGCTGAAATTAATTAGAAATACAATACATCTGAACAGGAAACGATCGTAGATCTTTAAAAAAAAAATTCTAAAATAATACAAACAATAGATATTAGATGTGGATTTATTTTTAAACTTAGCATGGCATGATTTTCTCTTCAATCTTTTAAAATTAAGCATAGTATTATACGTCTCACAAAATATTTACCGAAAAAAAAAAAAAAAATACTTGAAGATCATAAGTTCAAAAAATATAATTGAAATCTAAAAAAACGGCTAGATTTCTGTTACACACAAGCCAATTAATTGTATCGCTATATCAATCGCAAAGAATGTTTATCGGAAAATTAAAAATTATGCGGAATACGACTTTTCGACCGTTTCGATATATATTTGTCCAGTCTGTCAATCGGGATTTCGACAAAAATTATTTGGAGATCAAATAATGGGCTGTAGGAGATGATAAGAATTTCTGCGAGATGTGAAGGAGGAAGGATCATATATATCGTGCGACGAACGTTTACAGGTATCGTAATATTGGTATACAATTTTACGTGCTACACTCGCATTTCCAAAGGCTTATGGGATCAAAAACATCTTCTCATTCCGTTCTCAGATAAAAGGAGATTGAAAGAGAGAGAGAGAGAGAGAGAGAGCGATAGAGAGAAGGACGGAGTAATGGAGAATATGGGTATCGAACAATAGGTCAGATTTTCGATTTCGAAATAACACAAGCATAGTAATATACAATCTGTTGGGTTAGTCGTGACTTTTATTCATCGATGGTCCATTTGTGGGTACGATGCGTGCGATTCGAGAAAGTTTTACAAGCACTTTCAAACCATCGTTTTTATACCTCTCACAGGGATTTTCACTCGTATATATATAAATGTGCCTGCCATATGAGGCTAAAACCGATACCATCACGCAGGGCTTTTACGTATATTTACAGCATTTTAGGCCCCGTACCTTTTTACGCATCATATATGTAACTACACCACTGGCCTTTTTTTCTAGTAGACTTCTTCTTGACCTAGCCTAACTGAAGTCTTCTGGGTTCTTGCTTAAAAATTTTGAGTTTTGATGAAAAAAAATAAAATTGGGTTTTCAAATATAAAATCAATACCAGAATATATTTTTTATTTTAGCATTACACATCCCACTAATCTACTGTTAATGAATAAGGAATTAATTTGCCGCACTTGATTCAGCTACTCTGAGCATTATCAAATAGTTATTTGCGACCTCAGATGATGAATTATTCTGATAATATTTTTAAAAAAATGTCTGAACGTCAATATGGTTGTAATTCAACTTTTTGACAACACCGTATCGTTGAACCGGCCAGTTTAATATTATATATGAGAACACAATAGAGTGTCAAATCTGATACAGGAATACCGGTGCGAAATCGTACTTACGTCTGTATAAACTATTTCGCTAAATAGCCTGGCATTTTTGCTTTGCAAACACACATCCATAGTTCTATGTGTGTCCAAATACACGTTTTTTCGCTTTGTTTT
The DNA here is from genome assembly GCA_963564615.1 of Rhorus exstirpatorius. Classification (NCBI taxonomy): domain Eukaryota; kingdom Metazoa; phylum Arthropoda; class Insecta; order Hymenoptera; family Ichneumonidae; genus Rhorus; species Rhorus exstirpatorius. The sequence continues at coordinate 33,930,602 of OY751314.1, read as the reverse complement.
TTAGTTTTTTAAATTTCTCATCCTTTTTCCCACCGTGTGAGGAAATGAGAGAAAAGCACGGACCCACACGGGGTGTGGTAAACTCCGCAAAATGGAGCCGCATGAACAGCCGCATTAAAACGTTCCAATTACATTGAAGCCCGAGGGCGTGCAGGTTTTCTCGTTCTCCTTTTCTCTGTACGTTAATATGCATCTCACTATCTTCCTCTCTTTCTGCATTTTCGTATGATAATGCCCGCGACCTACTCTCATCTAAATTTGTCGAGTAACAACGTGGAATTCAAAAATTTTCAGCCGAGCACGACAGCACACTCCCAATGAAATTTACCCTTGCAATCCTCCTTAAGACTTCGCGAACTCTTGAGGCTGACTTGTATATGCCTAGACACGCATATATATGTATGCATAGACGGTTCAGCTTTCTGTTGAAAGTGCAGCGAACGATTCTCAACGCCAAAGGAGTCCACGAATGCATCCTCTTTCATCTGGGCGTGCCCCCTCGCCCTCTTACTCCATCGCTATCACGCTTCGGCTTCTTGGAGGACGCTTTGAATCATTATCACAAAAGCTCCAAGCGTCCTACAAGGATCCTTTTGAATGAACCCTTCCTTCGAGTTTTTGCCACTTTGACATTTAATTTTATTGCCACGATATACCGTTGAAGTTATTGTACAACGGAGGGGAAGCTTTAACGAAACTCCCGTTTAGAACGAAAAAAAAAAAATATTATCCACCAGAGGTTTGTTTTTTTTCTTCGAGTATCCGTTACGTTTCCTGCTTATCGAGGAAGTTGTGGATTTATGGAAAATCGATACAATCCCATACTGATGGCTTTCTTGTTCTTATATAATATACATCCCTGAAAAGACGGAATTTCAAATTCTGCATCAACGAAAGTGGTCATTTTCGATAATAGCTTTGCCATATATGTTCAAATAATTAAGCTCCTCTTCAATGAGCTTATTCATCAGATGCATGATTTACGAATATATTATATTCGTGACAAAGTCTCATAAGCAAATACCTACGAATCAACGAGGGGGTATTGGTTCAGCCGAAAATTATTTTTCAATTCAAACTCTCATGCATGCTTGAATTTCGGAATAAAACTTTCGAAGAGCAATTTCATATACTATAACTCAAGTCTCCTGAAACAATACTCCCAGATTACAACTTTAACGAATAAGAACTCTACAAAAATAGATGGTTATTATTATACGGTTCAGTTTTTTACTAGAAGACTAATCATCGACTAGGCTTATTCTTTCGTAGACTTGTAATTGGTTACGTTATTCCGGAATACTTGTTTTCCGTCGAGCTTCTGGAGACTTGTTCCGGGAGATTTGTTCTCGAGATTTCCACCCGAGAGCTTTGTAAATGTGCCACATAACGTATAAGCTCTACATCTCTCTCTCTCTCTCTCACTCTCTCTCTCTCTCTCACTCTCTCTCTCTCTCTCTCTCTCACTCTCACTCTCTCTCTCTCTCTCTCTCGCAATAGGTAATGAACATTACGATTTTTTTCTACCTACCTTCTTTTGAGCTATATTCGAACCCTCGCGTAACAACAATCTGTTTCGGAAAGTGGAAATGCTTCCGGGGAAGCGAGTTTTTCTCAGTATATACCATTTTCCCTAATATGTACTATATGTAAGAGAAAACAGAGCGAGGAAAATCGAGAGAAGCCGAATTTCGGTGCCGGACTCGGTTGAAAGAGAATGAGACTTCAAAGAATGATGAAAAAGAGCAAATATTTCCAGTACAATACTGAAATGAAGCAAAGGAGTAGACGATGTCTGGATAAGATATATAATCTTATGTAAAAGAATGTATGCGAAATTTTAAAATTTAATTTCTATTATAAAGTAAACATAAGATTGTAAATATTCAGATGATATGAACGTATAGTTCGAGGACAATTTCATTCGAAATAATCGTTTTGCTTTTTCACGATTGGCACGAGCATTCTCGTCGAATGAGAAAATTGCTCCGAAAGATTTAACAACAGATATTACAACTTTTGCTTGAACATTTAATGAAAATAAGTTTGAATGAAAAAAAAAAAAATTAACTAATTGGCTCAATATAATAGTTATTTTTTGTAAGAACGTGATTTAAAATAGCTATTCATCCGAAATTTCATCAATTTATATTCGCGATAACTGCCTTTGAAACAAAAATATGACCTCTCTATCGTCGATACGTGGAAATGGTAAAGTGAATTGGACATAGCTGATGGGGATGGAAACGCGATCGGAATATCGCATCACGAGAGGGTGAATTCGTACACCCAAGAATACCACCCAAAAATACACCCAAAAATCTGCATGACGAACGCAGGGCTACTATAATTTTGGTGACATTTTTCAAGGGTCGAAAATAGGAATGACGAATGTAGTTATATATGAAACTACCGGTGTATACATATTTGTGCGTGTTTCTGTGTACATAAATGATACTAAGCGCACGCAAAGATTAATCCAAAATTTCTGGGAACTCGAAATATATATTGAGGATATCCTTCGCGTAGCCTCATCGCTCCCAATAAGCAAACTAAGGGAAAAAAATGGGAAAAACGTTATTCGGAAGGAAGAAGAAAGTGAACGTACTAAATTGTTGACATGGGAAAACGCCTCGATTATTTTTCTCCTCCTTTGTATCACTGACAGACCCTACTCGACTCCAACCCTCCTTACGGATCTTTCTTCCTTCTATGCCTTCAATTTCCCCGTGGCGTTCCCGCATCACTGTCAATAAAATGAGAGTAGCTAGATGCGTGATCTCGATAAGAACGACCACAGGGAGATAAGATGAATTTGCGAAGAGTTCGCGGATGGAGTGTGTTCATGTAGGGGAAACTCGGAAATGTATAAATCACAATTTTATTATCATTTCATTTTGGCTCTCACCACCCTCATGTATGGCTTCTCTGCTCGTTGGACCATCGCCCCGAGTACGAAGCTGAATGGTGTTTTTTTTTTTTTTTTTTCGTTACTTTTGGTCTGATTTAGGCCTGTGATACAGTTGTTTTGGCCGTTGTATACCCCCTTATTCCTTACAACAGAAATAATGCTAATAGCTTTGCGTCGAAGAGAAAGTATATCTATACGTTTTTTTTTTTAATTTCTTTTAGTAATCATTTGGTAATGAGGCTAGGATCTTTTTTCATATGACCTCTCAAATTTTTTTTTTTGTAGAACCAAGACGAAAAATTTAAATGGTGTCGCTGAACGATGGTAAGAAAAAATTTGTTTTCAAATAACCGTTTTCTTTGAATTTACTTCGACTCAAAGTTTACCAGACATTCAGATAAAAAAATATCCATAGGATAATTGGACAATGTTTTTCCAAAAACGTGCAAATGCGTTGCAGTTCAATCCTCCGGTCCCACACGGTTCCCATATCTTCCATAGAAAAAAAAAATTTTTTTGCAAATCTCTTTGTGAAAAATTAATTGAATCTCCAATAAACATGAAGGGTTAACTGGGAGCAGCTTCAAACTATAGTGAATCATTAATAATATTCACACAATTAACGAGATGAGTTAACGAGATTGAGCTTTTTTGTCTTCTAGCACCCGATATATATGTGAAGCTGAGTTAGTTGTTTCACGGTTCGGCGTGTATTATGGGATAAAAGTTATTAATGAACGATTCCTATGTATATATATATATACAAATGAATAAAGAATCAACAGTGAACGCAATTAAGTGAGTAAACGACGTAAACCTCACATATAATCTAAAAAAACAGTCGTTCGCTTTATTTTGTGGCAAAGCCAATAGATACATACATCTATCTTATTAATTATTTTTCTAGTTGTGAGAAGCCCATGATTCGAGCTTTTTCTATAGTCGACATGTGATGCATTAATTCAGTAGACAAGAGTTTCATCTTGCACTAGTGTTGCCGTATATTTTTCTGCAATAACTTCGAATTTGTATCCCCCCTCTCTCTCTCTCTCTCTCTCTCTCGCTCTCGCTCTCGCAAAAAGCAATAGAACGAGCTCGAGTCTACGCGTCAGCTTTGTATGAAGTGCGGATGATGTATGGTCTCTTAGTGCGGGATAAAAACGGTCGAAGCCATCATTTGTCATGAAGTCAGAAATTGGAAAACTCGTCTCTGGCTGGTGGTGTTTCATTTTAAGTACACACAGAGCGCGTCAGGTGGTAAAGTATTGGTGCTAAAAAGAGGTGCGATGGAAAGTCATGTGTATGTGAGTATTTGAGTGCATGTTTTGAGCATACAAGGAATGGGAATGTCGTACGGTCGAACGAACAAACGAGTGGTACCTCTATAATGGTACATGGTGCCTTTTGTCGCAGCAGCACTGTTTTCGGTTACACCATATCTCAGTGTATATATATATATAATCGTACATGTATGAAAAGAGAGTTTTTGCCATAAGCGAAATTCACGTTCGTCCAGGCGCGAACGGGTCGCGAACGTATCTGGAAAACTGGTAGAGACGCTTGGTCTCCCATCGACTACACTAAAGCTTATTCAGGTCCCTCTCTCTCTCTCTCTCTCTCTCTCTCTCTCTCTCTCTCTCTCTCTCTCTCTCTCTTCCTTTAACTCAGTCTGAAAAGTCAGGAGTCTTGCTTTTTTCTTTCCGTATTTTTTCCATTTCAACAAAACGGCTCTACCGATAATCATGCCGTAGGTATGTACAACAGCAGCCACTTTCCCTGGTATAAGAAACAAAAGATATTTCAAAAATACTGTGTAGTTGTCTATACTAGAGAACTTTTATTATAATATTATTTAAAAAATTGACCACTGAATTTCGTAGATTCACCACAGTGACAAATTAATCACGTAAATTCGCCATTATCTATCATCAAAGAACGTGTTAAAACATTATTGCTTATAATGAAGAACAATTTTTTTGCGTAACAAATTTTTGCAAAATGACTGTATGTATAGGTAATACAAATTTGCACGTTTCGGCATAAGATCGAACTGTTACGTAAATTCCTCATTGGCCCACACTAACCGACGTGATAAAAATACAGGTATATACAAACTCAAATAACTCATTAGATTCAATCGTTTGCATTTATAAAATGGTCAACGTAGATAATTAATTATACCTGTATACATGTACGGAAGAGCATAATTCATAGACCAACGAATAACAACACTTTTCTGTGCACAATTTGATCCTGAAGATGGCAGAAGAATGAGAGAGAGAGAGAGAGAGAGAGAGAATGAGAGACATAAAAGCTGAGGAAGTCTTACATATATACTCGACGATGTGAAACATAAAATTCAAAATTATACGATGTACTTTTCGTTGCTTCTCTTTCGTGTTATACGTACCAACACCATCAAATCCATGCACGAACATGTTGTGAAAGACGATGCTCGTACGCGATTAGCATATCGCGTACAGCTTCCGGGCTTTTAAAGTTTTCTTTCTATTCTCCCTCCCCCTCCCTCTCTCTCTCTCTCTCTCTCTCTCTCTCTCTCTCTCTCTCTCTCTCTCTCGCATATTGTCTCTCCTTCTATGTGCCTAGAAAACCCTGAGAAAAACTAAAAGCATCCATATATATATATATAGCTTTAGCGAGTAAAGCACACCACCGGGTGTGACCTCGTTCCCATTCACTTTGCCGACGATCGCGGAGGCACCGGTGATCAGCATCATCGGTCACAGTAAAACGAAGCGATTTTTCGAGTTCATTGAAAATTCGAGTGTCGGGTTCTTACGAAAAAAAAAAAGCAAGCGAGGGTTTTGCCTAACCGTTCGGCTTTTTGATGCGCTTTGGTTTATCATTTCATCTACTATCCGCGCGGGCCTCTATATAGCTGAAAGCAGGCGTTCCGGCCGGCGGAACTCGTCACTCATCCTCTTGACAGTCTCACCAGAGCTATGGATGAACTAAATTGAGTTTTCATTCGTGAAATATTGCTTCGATTTATATGTATAAAAAAAGAAAAACGGCGTTGCTCGATCGGGGTATGCATATATTTCATTCACAATGAGAAAACGACGTATGAGTTTCGGACGATGAATCAACGTCCTAATTTTTTAGTACCCTCTGGTATACGAGTATTTATGTTCGAAGGTTTTTTTTTTTTGCATAAAACTCGAATAATAGTTAATCGATACAGTAATAATTTATTGGTCAAATTCTGGTAGAGTGAAGTGCTATAATTTGGAGAATAATACGTAAGGAATGCTGATGCTGCAATTTTTTTATCGCTCAATGCGGCAGCGGTTTTAACATTTTTAGCTGTACTTTCGACACACGTTACGGTTGCTACTTGCGAAAAAAAAAACTACGAAAAATTATATTCGAAAAAAAAAAAACGTTTACTTGTGCACAGTAAGGCTATGAGAAAGTACTAGGAATTACATTAGTTCAAAAAAAATCTGTAATATTCGAATCGTGCCGAATCTCGAGTATCACCTGGACGAGCTTAATAGCTATTTGCGCCAACTTGTATGCAGAATCACGCATGGCGCAGAACATTTTTGCTCGGTGACGTTTGAAAAAACAACTATTTGCAAGCGGAAAACTGATTTTTCTGCTTCCGGAAACCCGCACATAAAAATAAAGGTGAAAAAAAAACGATATTCGCGAGATCACGTAGTGCAATCGAGAGACGGCATATTTAAAAAAGTAATCAAGGTTTCCTATGGAATGTAGCTAATGGTTTTTACTCTGGAATTCAGATATTTTACCTTTCGCCTCTGCAAACTCGGATGGAGTAAACATTAATTATAGAAGCGTACCCGTAAAATATTTTATCGTGATTTTTTTTTCGTATCTTGTCAGTCTTCACGTTCCGTCTGGGTAATCTTGAATGGGTAAATACCCCTAGGCATGCCTGAAGATTTACCATTCAAATCACACACTCATCGTTTTCTCAATGGTGGGGAAGGAAATTTGCTACTTTTCGTTTAACACATAGTTCGTAAGAGAGAGAGAGAGAGAGAGAGAGAGAGAGAGAGAGAGAGAGAGAGAGAGAGAGTTAGCGAGAAGTTTCTGCCTAATGTCGCTGTATGCCAGAAACTCTCGTTTCGGCGAATTTCTCGCAATTGAATTTCACATGAAAGCTCTATTGCATGTGCAACAAAAAGTACTGTAGTATCATACTCGCTGCTGAATAGTTTTCTCAAAAACACGTTTTCGAAATTCGAATCCGAGTCCGTGTTCATCTGGTACGTGTGCATGTATATTTTATATGTATGTATGAATAAAATACCCGGTGTGTCTTATCGCATGAAGGTTCACGTGAATATGCCCCGTTTCGCGTGCATGCTTTTCGAGAACGAGCTTGGGCAAGAACCATCTAGAGATGACACGCCCGGGGGATATCGAGCGTGTCGCCCTAGGGCGAAATAACATTCCTATAAATCTCATTGAATCGGCGCACCAAGTGAAAAAAAAAAAAACAAGTATAATATGAGAACGAGTTTGAGAGTTTTCATGTGTGTCAAGAATAAGTAACGCGAAAGTTCCAACCGTTAAAGGACATGCTACACATTGGACCATGGACCTTGTTGCTCCAGTTACACTTAATGTCACGGAGTCACACGCGGTAGCCACAACCTATTTAGGTATACATATACGTATTTAAGAGATAGAAAAATAATTTAACGAAATTCATTTAAATTGACGTAAATTACTTTACTGAGTTTTCATCAATTTCTCGTACACCAATGGTGGAAAATTCCAAAACTGCTTTTTTTAATTTTTTTTTTGCATTCTTACCCCTAATTTTGAGAGTTTCAGTAAAAAAGTCGTATGAACAGCATATTCGAATTTAAAAAAAAAAAACAACCATTTTGTATAATCTGAAATCACGGGAAAGTCTATATTTCCTTGGTCTTCGATTTGGGACATCTTGTTATTTTAAGGTATTCCTTACGCGGCCGGTGGTAGGAGTATGCGCGAATATATATTGAACAAAATAGTCGGACCGAATTTAAACAAGATAGTCGAATATTAAACAAGATAGTCGGACCGCTCACGGGCTACGCGTGTATTTCACCATTAAATATTTCGTTAATAAAAGTTCTTAAACATCCGGTGACCCCTGTTTTTAACGTCGTTACGGAATCTTAAGAATTTTTTTACATGTGTAGGGCAATTTGTATCGGACATCTAGGGTCATTCGATATATGATTTATTAGATGAAAATGTGGCCAACATATGTCACCTCCATAAAGTTCCGTATAACGATTTTCAAACTCATCATTTTTGGATAAATGTTCGGTAACTAAGCTTGAAATTTTTCAAGTATGTTGGGACGTATCTATACTCTATACTGTAGACAAAAATCTGTTAATCGTAGGGTATTCGAGTTCGTGCAAGGAATACCTTAAGAGTCGAAATAATGATTGCTTCGAAGCTGCGCACCACCCAAAAAGCGCAGTTCAGTTCCAATTTTGAAAAATGTTTAGCCAAATTATAGATCTTGAATTCCATAATAAATTTTGTTTTGATTTATTGTGAATTATCTCTCGTCTCGAATAAAATTAAGAAGTGAGTAAAAATCTGATATTTTCCAATATTGATTATTATTATTTTATAAACGACACGTAGTATTTTTTTTCTCCGGTGTATTTTACGCATATTATTTACTCTAGTATTCTCGGCTTGTTAAAAAAACTCTGACCTTTTCTTATCGCCAGCCTTATCCCACGCTACCCAAGTTACCAGCGTCACAGTTCATTGGTCCCGAGGGAGTATCATGTTACCGTCTCTTCCTATTTTTTGCTGCTCGGTCAATGGTGTTCCTCGTTTGAAGGAACCATAGAGCGATATTGTGATATGAAGGTATAGCAGCCATCGTCACCTCGTCGAAGTTCCTACACATGAATCCTTTTCCAAGCTCTTTTCTGTAAATACTTCTCTCGACCATATTCAATGGAAGATCGATTTTGACATTTATACAGTTGGATAAAAGCATACAGTCCGATTTCTTTGGTGGAATCAGATTTAAAGGGAAAACAAGGATTTGAAAAAAAAACATTTTCATCAAAATGTCAATGAGTAATTATTTAAAATTAACTATTGTCGTTGTAAAATAATAACTGATTCAGATTAGTCTTAACTTTATGAACAAAAAACTCACGATTCTCGGGAAAAAAAAATTATGCATAAAATTGTTGTAAAAATATTTTTATTCATTATGAAAGAACAATCAATATGATTTATTCTGAAGGAGTCGAAAAAATTTATAATTTTTCACAATAATTGAACGTAATTTTTTTGCCATAAAAAAATCGTTTAATTATGCTTCACATGAATCGTGTTGATTTCTAGTTTCTGCCAGCCGAAAAAGACATTGTCGTTGTTACGTGGCTTTCGATTTTTCGTTATACCCGTTGCTGATTGACAAATTTTTGTAACGACACAAGCGAGCACACTCTGGTCAATATTTTCACAACGCAGGATTTGGTACAAAGCAAAGTACACAGAGAGAGAGAGAGAGAGAGAGAGAGAGAGAGAGAGAGAGAGAGAGAGAGAGAGAGAGAGAAAGAGAGAGAGAGAGAGAGAGAGTGAAAGGTAGGGAGGGAGGTAGGAGGGAGAAAGTCACGGAAATAGAAATGACAATACCACACTGCGGATGCGTCGCTTTTGTCGTTTCTATTTCCGTGCTGGCCTCTCTCGCCTCCAAAACAAAATGCAAATTTAATTTAAAGAGCTATGCGTATAGAGATTGTGAAAGAATTACATACATATAACATGAGGCTGTAATGTAAAATGATGTTTGCCATGATTTTAATAAAAATTTCAAAATCATCTTTCAAAAAAGCCCAAAAAGTGGAACATAACTTTTTTATGCACAATTATGCATATAATTCTTCGTACTGTCAGACTTCATGACTCTTCCATTCAGTAAACGATTTTTAAAAAATCCGGCCGCGTCCTATCGACGCAGAGTAATTGTTACAAAAAATTTAAAAGAATTTTGACCTCATCAAGATATAAAAGTAGTATTTGCATGTGTGTGTGTGTGTGTGTGTGTGTTTTTTTTTTTTATCGGAACGACTAAATTCGTCCGAACCATTTTGTTTCCATGTTCGCCAATGACTATGATCATCATCTGTGACAATAGAAATCGCATTGCTAAAATAGAGTATGGGAACTATGACACTGAATAACACTACGAATTATCAGTGAGCACATGATAGATATTGAACGGCATAAATTTGTTTTGAAATATTTACGATGCACGTTTTCCTGTCAGTCTGGAGTGAAAAAACTCGAAGTATTTTATCGATTTTCCACAAAATTTCATGCATCATGGAACATACTGAGGCCACTGAAGGTGCGTCCATCGGTATATTTCCTACAAACCGGGCACATAAAGCATTTGTCGGGTGAGACGAGTTTTCCACATACAATGACTTCAACTCTTCTACTCACGTTGATCGAATCATGAGCACACGTATCGATTGACATTTGACAAACTCGACGATGGAGTAAAAATTTGCCTGTCTAGACTTAGTTCAATTCTATTGCAATTCGCAGTTATATGAATACATTGGGAATATAAAACATTATGGACACGGAATAAAGAGTGGAATAGACGTTTTTGATTATCTCAATAAACTTGTGTTTGAATAAAACAAAAATTCATTGCTTGATTCAATTGTACTTTAAGGAAATTGAAAGAAGACGATTTTATTGAATCTAGACTTACAAAAATTCAATGTAAGCTTTTATTCGATCGAGATACTTTTTTATGAATATGAAAAAAAAAATGATTAACAGAAAACAAAGCTTAAAAAAATTAGAAAAATAATTATATGCGTGGTATAATTTATCCCTCGTTTATGTTCAGAATACTCGACCGTCCGATTCCCGACATAAAAATACGATAAACTTCCCTGTGAATCTGCATAACGTTGAACCTCTTCTTATGTAGCATCGTTTACTTACATACACATTTATATATATATTTTACGGAAAGACCGCTGCAGGGACAGATAAGGAATTGAACGGGAAGAAAATATAGGGGAAAATGTTGACCGCTAAAAAAATCCCGTGAGGTATCAGCGAGTCCAGTAGTCTTTGGAGAATAAGTAGTGTTGGATTCTCCAGGGGTAACGGGAGGATAAGGAGAAAAAAATCATAGGTTGACTACAAATGGTACATTAAGACGATAATGACGGTCAGTTTTACGCGCTCTCATCTCCCTCAGGGAATCTTCAGACACTGAGAAATCGCTAAAATATTAGGCTCTTTACTTTTTTTTTTTTGTATAACACAGTATATCTAGCATTGCTTACGTAAAGGAAATCCATCGTTTACTGGTTTAATGCAAGGAAAAGTTAGGTTTTTGCGCGAGGCAAGTATTTTCGGAGTCGCTATTTTGAGCACAGCAGTGGATACGTTTCTAGAGGGACCACTTTAGACTTTAGGGCCGGTTGTTCCACCTGCGGGTAAAATTTATCTGACTGGTTGACATCGTACAGGTTTAGGGTTACCGGTCCGATAAATTTTACCCAGAGGTGGAACAACCGACCCTTAATGTTTATTTCATTAGAATTAAATCGCTCCATTGGAAGGAACATGTGTGCTTTTTGCGCCCTTTCAATAAGGTACGGATGGATTACTCCGTGAAGAAAAACGGGACTCTTTAATCCTTTGTGGCTTATACCGAATATCTATATTCTTATAACCTAGAAATGATGCCAATAGTGGTGCTGGAAAATTTTCAAGCTATTTCGTACAAAAATTATTTTGAATGATGCTATTTAGGACGGAACTACAGGCTAGACGTTTTGCATCGTCGCAGTTTTCAATAATGTTTTTGTCCTCAAATTCCTGAGTGACTCTGCCATGTCCATTTTTTTGGACTGAAAAGTGATAAGGCAGGTAACAACGCGAGGGTATAACGGGTGAGTTAAACCACCGTAACTATCTCACAGTAAGACGCTGCACTAACACGAGCCGTGCATTCTCCCATGAAAGGATTACATGCACCTCATATACTTGATACATCTATATACACGCTACTTTTATATATACTCCATGTGCCTGTTGCTTCGCTATCACGGTCTCTGATATGTGTACGTATGTTGGCGGGAGGATGTACATACACGATGATCAACGATGCAAGTGGTGTGCAGTACCAAGTTGTTAGATTAACTCGGTTCTGACGTTATTTAAGCAAGCCGATAGTTCCACCGTTGCATTTATCGAGTTAAGCAGCCAACGAAATTCTCTACTGTGAGTATACATTTTGCACCAATGTTTATTAAACTAAGGTGGTTTTCAAGTCCCGACTGCTTAGTCAATCGAGATATATGTTTCATTTGAAAAAATATATATATATATATATATTATTTATTCATCCAAACTTCAAATAACACATGAAGTATGGAGATCACTTGATTTAATATGGAACCCACAATGTATTATATCAGTATTCGGTGTACAGAATCGTTGCTTAAAGTAACAGAGGGGCTTCCGAAACGACGTTTGATGTGTTGGCTACGGAAATCGTTGACAGCAATCCCTTACAACTTTCATCGTCGCCACAATGGGGGTTGACTGGAGCGGAGAATTGCCGAGTTTAACGGAGAACCGAACCAGCATTGAGAGGGTTTTGGATTTTCGGAAGTATGTATGCAACGTGTATAGTTAAGCAGGTCGAGCTCAACGACCGCAGCGCCTAATTGTTCGAGAAAGTTTGACTTATCACCCGCAGCCTGAACCCACCCTCTATACTGTCTCTCGAGCTCTTTGTCGCTAACTGCATTGTCAAAATACAATTCGCAATATACCTCGCAAAGTTATTAATGACAACGTAATATCACAAAATTTATATAATTGATATAGAAGAGAAATTATACTATGGTTTAATCATTTTCTTAATTTACTGATTGTTGAGCGTTGCTGGATAAATTCTGATCGCCAAATTTAACACGTTGATTTCTCCTAAATTAAACAAATTTATTTTATTTAAACCAAATTTTCTGAATTATATGCGAATGTCATATCGCAAAAATCAATTATACCCATATGCCTAACTGAGAAGCTAAGACTATAAAAATGGCTTAAGAGTTAACTGGAAATCACCTCGGCGATCAGACAATGAGTACGTTTACACGACGCTCTAAATCCGGTGTTACGAAAACCATTAGTTAAACCATTAGTTAAACCAGGCGTTCACACGGTACCTAACACCCGCTTTACCTCGTAAAGCGGGTGTTAGGACCCGTTTACACGCACTTTAACGCCTGATTTAACTACGCCGGTTTTCGTAACACCGGAATAAGAGCGTCGTGTAAACGTACTCAATTGCTAAGATCAAATATATTCCCTTCAATTCAAATAAATTCTTCATTGTCGATTGTACTTTCAAGTGAAAAAATCCTCAATGCACATTAATAACAGTATAGTGGTACAACGCAAGCTTCTAGTGGAGCGAAGAAAAAAATAATAATAATAATTTCAACTTTCCGTGCGTGTTTATGACGGAAAATCCTTTTTCTCATTTTCATTTATCCAGCACACTCTTGGCTGAGGAAGAGTCGCTTTTTTTTCGTTCTCTCTGCTTTTGCGTCAAAGAAGAGGGCAATATAGTCGAGGCTCCTGTAAATCGTTTTTGCGCACTTTGATCAGTGGCACTGTGTGTCGTCTCGCGTGTGTAATAGGCTCTGAGCCGCAGCTTTGTATACGGAAACCCACGTGCAAAAGCTTTTCTTTTTTTTTCTCCGTCAACTTGGCCCGATCCTTTCAACAATACGAAACACCTATCGCACGAAAGTACGAGATGGCATAGAAACGCAATAATGGGGAAAACTGTTCACACGGAGTAGTACATTCCCGCCGTTGTGTGTATATATATATACATATATAACTAAAAGCTCTTCACGACGAATATCGAGGAACATTGTTGAGTTTCATAAAGCTAAAGAGCGAACCAAAGTATTTCTCTTCGTAAAATGTGAGCAATGTGCAATCCAGGACCATCTTGCTGTACATTTTTTTCTTTGTATAAACTTTTGCAAAAGCTTCATTTTCCTGAAGAGCAAACGTATGTCGCTGGTCCAGACGCATAAATTTGACCCGAGTCGACATTTTGGTCCTACGATAGGCCTGCAAAGTCCTACGTTCAGTAGAATGTATTAGGACCTATAGAGGACTACTTTGTATTGAAAACAGATCCTCTTATAAGACTACACGTGGCGCATATTTCCATTTTTTCCACGTTTAGGTCTTCAGTAGGACGTCCAAAGTTGGGACGGGCAGCCTATACTTTAGGGCAAGCTAGTGACCCAAGTTTTCCCGCATATATGGAGCCAAATGAAAAACGCGGGTCAAATTGGCACAATAAATATAGTTTATTATCTATAAATTAGCAATTAGGAATGATCGATAAACGAATTTATAAAACTGTTATTCCATTATTTTTGAAACTCCTGTAAATTTGGCAAAAAAAAAGTCATAGTCCGGGTTTTGAACCTGCTATCCTCCAATCGGCGAATTCAGTACTTTCGATTATCAAATAATCATTTGAAAAAAAAAAATTAACGTTCTGGAGATTTTTTTTACTAGTGTTTCCGGCTGCGTAGTCCGGACGTTTATTCCGTCAAAATGAATTTTAATCCTGGACAGGTGATCTGAAGCAAAAAAATCGAACATATTTTTACTTTGTAAAATGTTATGTGTAAGTTGAACTAAAATGAAGAAAGAATATTGAAAAATGAAAAAAGGGGAAGTTTAGTTTTTTTCCAAAAATTTTTGCAGTTTTTTGTTCATAAAATAAAAACGTTTGAATATTTTTGGATAATTCTAGATCGATTTAATTTACTCTTTGTAGCTTAATCAACAATTATATAACAACAAGCTTCTGTCTTGCAGTCCAAAATATATGAAACATATTAACATATTAAAATAAGAAAAATATTAACAGTCGAGTTACATTTAATCGAAAAATCAATTTTTTTTTGTAAAAACCAATCTTTCAGCTTGGTATGTTAATTAATTATTTAGCTGAATAGCGATTCATAACAATGGTAAATCAATCGTCTGAATTTTACATTTGCAAACCCAATGATTATTCAGATTCATTATTTTATAATATTCATTATTTTATCAGCTTTGCATTAAGTTATTATATGAGAATGTTCACCACATCCCTATAATTATCTTTTTAATTGGGAGTAAGAATTTTTGTCTCATATAAAGTCTATTTGACAAGAACATGTACGGCGAATCTCAAAAACTGTTTAGGAGAAGGCATTTAAAAAAAATACACACGCACTGCATGATATAAGCCGTGATACTTTATTATTAATGAATGGTCCAGTCGACTCCATTATTAGTAATTGCCCGGCATCTTCGAGGTATACATTCCACTAATTTCATGGCATCCTCTGATGACAAACCACGGTCGGACGACAACTGAAACTTTCTATACAAAGCAACTTGGGAGGAGAAGGGTCCCGCTACCCCATATAACGATTTTCAGGAAAAAATGTAGCCGTACACGCTCTTGTCAAACAGACTGTATACACACTTATACTTACTGTACTATCGTACTTTTCGAGGACCTAAAGACTTTAAATACGTTCTCACGTGAGACGAGCAGCACCAAAATACGTTATAGTAGGACGTCAAGGATCACAAGAGGTACAAATATGAAAAAGATAGCTCTATCAGGTTCGGAATAGGATTTGCAGACCAAAAAGCGCTTAATAAGATCTTGTTTAGTATCTGCAGGTTTAAAGTAGGGACAAAATTTCGACTCGGGGAGCCTTTGTCCGACTCATTAGCACCGCGTAAATATAGTTGTTTTTTATTATTTTCTAAACTATAGAGGACACTTTTCGACGAACAAGGAAATATGCATGATGGACATTTTTTTCGTAATTAATATACATCAAGCATAATATTCATATAGGAGCATAAATCAAGTACTTGAGAACGAATTAGAATTATTTCAACCCTCATGAAACTACCAGCAGATCCAATGTAACTTTTAAATCGACGGTGAAACATTGCTCTTCATATTGATATCTTCATTGTTACAACATGACGGAAAATTTACGCTCTCCTGTCAGTGTTATAGGACGCTCGTTAGATCTGGTCGTATTGGAGAGAAGTTCTGCAGAAAATGCATTCAAGAGAATGTCATCTGTCACCGATATATAGAATATCCACCAGCATCTATATATATATAAGTCCGTAATCGGCGGGGGGATCTACGAATCGAGCTAGTGAGCCAGGAAACTAGGATTTCCGCGCGATATACATTGGGAATCAAACGACCGCAAACAACATGATTTAACACGCAAAGTGATGTGGTTTACGCCCTTTTGTTTGCTAGTGATTTACTCCCTTTTGCTGGTTTGTACATATAGATACTGATATAAATCGCTATGTATGTCCCTATATACCTAAATATATAAACGCGTCATTGGAGCCTGGGATGGTGAACATGAAACGAGTGATGACGTACACACTATAATGCACGGCACCGTAGCTGTATGGCAATGACGATGCCGAGAGTTGCCCATTGGTATTGATGGTTATTCGGGCACGATCACTGGCATACTCATCACCTTTACTGCATATATGGGATGCAGCTGACGAGCTAGCCAACCCTGAGAGAGAGAGAGAGAGAGAGAGAGAGAGAGAGAGAGAGAGAGAGAGAGGGAGAGAGAGAGAGAGAGAGAGAGAGGGAGGGAGAAAGAGAGGAAGCTTTGTTCGATGGTCGGAGCCCATGGATCAAGTCAAGTGTAGGGTTATAACTGTGCTATAGCAATGTTTGAAGCAACAAAAGCATGCTTAAAAATGAGAGAATAACGGCGAGACGTTATCCATATAAAGCCGATGCTGCCACTTGAGAGATGCCTCTATATCGCGGTATGAACGAGGAGCATAGAAAATCCCGTTCGATCGAGCGATTTTACCAACATTAGTTGTTCGTCCAACAAGAGTATAATAACTTTGGTCTGACCGCTGTGGTATGCTATACCCGGGGTTACAGGAGAGAAGAATAGAGAGAGAGGGTGAAAGAGCAATAAGCTGATTTCCCAGCAATGTTCAATATTCTACTACGGTGTACAGCACAAACATTTTGCCATGGTAAATTGGCTCCTAAAATGGATACCGCCTTGAACTTTGCGGTCAGTTTCTCCCTCCGGTGTTGGTTTGAGTTTCCATACATGGGTCCTCATGAAACCTTGGGAGAACGCACTCCGTATGGTACTTTCGATGGCTAGATCAGGCTTAGTCGGGTTAGCTGTACGGAATTCACGAAAATTTGGTCCACATTACGCGCATATATATTAGCGCGACATTTCAGCGATTAACCGGCAAACAACCGGAATTTAATGGCTATTGGGTTAGAAGTATCCATTGGTTAATGTACGCCACTGATTAATGGGCATCCGTGTTCATCACTATCCATATAAATATGGGGCATTCCAGGTCAATTCGACCAGGGTCTGACCCTCACCCTCTCCAATTTGAATTTAACCGACCGGAGGCGTTCTGTCAGCCTAAAATAACATCTCAAAATTTTTTTCAGGTTTTTACTATCCCCCCCCCCCCCCCAAGCTAATTAATTAATGATATTTTCTAAAAGAGTGATTGCGACATTTTTGAAAATTATGAAAAAAATTACATAAATTTTGTAGCCAAAACCAATAATATCCCAACCAAAATGAAAATGGGCCGACAAAACGGGAATTTTTTATCAATTTTTTTTTTCTAATTTTCATCAGAATTGAATATTTTCTCCAAAACGCAACAACCATCGGGAATGTAATTGAAATTTAGGAAAAGATTTTGGAATAGCTTGGTTTCTTCGTGGAGGAAGCCGATTTTCGTAGAAAGTTTATTTTTTGAGAGATTAATGAAAACGTGTTCAGAAGTACTTTAAAACATCTAAAAACCTCTATGTGTATTCAAGTGTGCACACAAGTCGAATTACCACCAACGTTACTTGATAGTGAATTTGGCTAGAATCGTAAAAGGAATTGAATATTCTAAATATTTGCTTTTTTGCCGGTTTATAAAACCATAGTTGTTATTGGTTGGTTGGTTTTTTCCTTTCTGGTTGGCTCTGTTTGAAGGAATTTCGACATTCAATTATTCTATTCAACTATTAAATTCCTTTTACGATTCTAGCCAAATTCACCATCAAGTAACCTTGGTGGTAATTCGACTTGTGTGCACACTTGAATACACATAGAGGTTTTTAGATTTTTTAGAGTACTTCTGAACACGTTTTCATTAATCTCTCAAAAAATAAACTTTCTACGAAAATCGGCTTCGTCCACGAAGAAACCAAGCTATTCCAAAATCTTTTTCCAAAATTTCAATTACCATCCCGATGGTTGTTGCGTTTTGGAGAAAATATTCAATTCTGATGAAAATTAAAAAAAAAAAAAATGATAAAACAATTGATAAACAATTCCCGTTTTGTCGGCCCATCTTCATTTTGGTTGGGATATTCTTGGTTTTGGCTACAAAATTTATGTAATTGTTTTCATAATTTTCAAAAATGTCGCAATCACTCTTTTCGAAAATATCATTAATTAATTCGCTCTGGGGGGGTCAGAGAGATTGGTAAAAATCTGAAAAAAATTTGGAGATGTTATTTTATAAAGGCTGACAGAACGCCTCCGGTCGGTTAAACTCAAATTCGAGAGGGTGAGAGTCAGACCCTAGTCGAATTGACCTGGAGTGCCCCATATATATAATTTACGTTAACGTGTCCGATTGTTGGTGCCTGTCCATTCGCTGATTGTTTCATTCCAACTCATTCATTCCTCTTATTCCACGTCTACTGCAATAATTGATACAAACGACCAAATTGCCACGAATCCGTTATTTCACTCCGCCCAATTTTCAAAAATATACGACCAACCCTGAAACTCTTCATTGAAAATTCTAGGGTCTTGGTCGTCGTTACGAAGAGCTTGACTTTGTTATCAAGGAAATTCATGAAAATTATTGATTTTATTAATACTCTATACGTATGCACTTCAGTATATACGCAGATCGGCTTATAATCACGTGCCAATAAAGAAGGAGAGAGCGAGAGACAGAGAGAGATAGCAAAGAGGTGAATCGTGCAGGATTTATACAAGACTCCTGCGGACATGCAATAGCAGTGTGGTCAATGCCATAGAGCCGGTGTTGAGCTCACCTCTAACCTTATACATCTGAACTTTTTTTCACGCCATTCTATCTCAATTTCTACTCCGATCCTATACATCTCGAGCGCTCTTCAAGGATCCTAATGCATTATTCAATTTTAGCCGATAATGATATTCCGCTCGCGAGCCTCCGGTATATATTCGACATCAGACTACTATACTCTCTCCATACCTCTCTCTCTCTCTCTGCTCGCTCTCTCTCTCTCTCTCTCTCCCTCTCTCTCTCGTTCCTTTATCATACATACGAATGGGCGTAACCCACACGCTTCGAAATCGCTAAAGGGATCTGCGTTAGGCCTTTTTGTCTCCCAGCATTCGGTAGCTATCCCCGTGCTCTCTAACCTTCACGCGCGACGGCAATCACTGCGATATGGAATTTCCAATCTGAGGCTTTGTCGCTCGTGTATAGTCAATCTATAGAATATGATCGTTGCGAAGGTATAAAGTGATAGACACGTCCCGTACACCAAATATGCAGAGTCATATCTGTCATTCATTTATTTTTATTTGTGTTTCAGTCTTGCCTGGTGAGTAATATTTATTTGATTCACTTTATATCTCATTCATCTTTTTTTCTACCCTCGAGCAATGGCCTGCAGTTCGGCATTTGAGTGATCTGTTAATAATATACGGGCAATTCGATGCCAAATCAATGATCTATAATTTGTAACTTTGTAAAAAATACCATTATTGATCGGTCCTGAAGAGCACTGAAAATATGTTTTTATTGATCCAATTCTAAGAAAATTATAGAATAATCCTACTTTCCAATGCAGTAATTCAAACTGTGAGCAAAAATTAACATTTAACATACGCTGTTTCGAGCAAACGTTTGTTCACTGCTCGGCATATTGGAACGAAACTGACATGAGTCTTCAAGAAAAATGGACTCGTGAAGTAGCAGCGTGTTTCAATCTAATAATTTTTTGTTTTACAATTTAATTTTATTTATATGTAAATATACCCCAATTTACTGTTGAATTACGAGGGAGGAGGTGGGATCTGACATGGAATCAGCTATACGTAATCGACATTACACCGTTAAATTTTATTGAACCGACATTTATCGGAAATTCCTGCCGCAATGACTTATGAAGTTGGAAAGGCCACTTGAACGAGACGGCGTATATATGTTAGTGGAAAGAAACGAAAAGGAGCGGCGGGTGGAAGGAGCAGGAAAGAAAATCTAAAATGAGATAAAAATAAGACGTTAGCCATGCGGGAATAAACCGTTTTCGTGAAATACGAGAGATCCTGGAGGATTTTCGCTCGTGGATTCGATGTTCTTGCTTTGATCGAAGATGGTTTCCTCGAAAAGCTCCAATATATATACCGTATTGAATATACCTTCGATGAGATCGCAGGGATCGTTATTTTTTTTTAATTTATAATATATTATCGTTTGATCGCTCGCTCTGCTCATCTCCATGATACGTTGAAGGTGGGACGAGTATATACGTTTTTTTTTTATCTATCAACGTGGTGTACGTCAACGAGTTTTTAATTGAATGGGATGTATGTTGTACAAAAAAACGACCCTCCATCAGTTTCAGACCCTTAATTTCACTGCGGTCGCCAAGCGACGAGTACGATTTATTGAAAGGTTGGCGAGAGTTATCGCGAGGGGGAGAGAAAAAAAAAGGGAGAGGACTCTCCATGGTACTTATATAGAGACCTGGTGTGCTCTCTGATGCCAACGACCTCTCTCCTCTCTCGTCGCATACGACATATAAAAACGAGGGATGGAGCATTGGCGAGCACATAAAATACGAGAGTCTGACGATTCGGTAAGAACGAGAGAGCGAGTTAGCGTACAGACATACATCACGAGCAAAAGGGCGATAGAGCTTTTCGTAATGTCTTGAAAACCCCTTAGAAAAATTCAAGGTACGATAAACGCTATTTCTATATCCTTACGTCTGTTTTATTTCTCTCCTTTCGTGCCTTACGTATATATATATATACATGTGTGTGTGCGATGTTTTCTAATTTTACGGTTCCCCTCGTAGCTGTATGGCATGCACGATCCAATTTTTTTTTTTCATACGCTTCGGCAACTCTTAGCTCTATTCATCATCGTAATTTTTAAGTAGAATAGAGTTTAAGTAAAATATTCTGAATCGTGTATTCGTTGTAATTTCCGAGATATAATATGGATATAAAGATACTCTGTTATACATCGGAGCTGAAGAAAATCTCCCGTTTTGCATTCTCTTATCCATAAATCGCTACAAAAACATTTCGTGTCATTATTTTCAAAAGACCTCATATGAATAGATATTTTTTCTTCCCTCATTGTTGCGTGTTGTTGTATCTTCTTTTTTTTTTTCATGAATACGATGACACCCTCCATGGCGGATTCATTCATCCCCAATAGATTGTGAGAAGGTATTCACCCTACCGTATTTTTAATTTACCGTCCCGTATTTGCTGCTTGAGTCTTTCATATCCCAGAAAAATGTATCTTTGAAGTATTTTCAGCCTCGAACTTGGCGTTTAATCGGTGGAGAGTGCTGCACGCAACCCTATACGCCTGAATATCGTTCTGCGGTTTTATAGCTTCGACCCTCATTCGCTCTACGGCTTTAGACCGATATTCTCTCTCCCTCTCTCTCTCTCTCTCTCTCTCTCTCTCTCTCTCTCTCTCTCTCTCTCTCTCTCTCTTTTTGGTACATATTTTACGCACCCCCAGGGCGAAATTTTCGCGTCTGTTCGCTTACTTTAAAACTATTTGTTCACGCGCCCACAGCACTTCCAGCCGCGATCGTACGTCTTGTCGGTAAATGGGGTTGTGTAACTCTCGAAATCCTCAAACCTCACCCCTGTCTCTTTCACTTACACCAGAAACCTCTTTATCGTTCGCCACCCGAGTATGCCCGGTATGCGTATGCTGCGTACGTAATACATGGAATACATGTATGTATTACATATATATAGATACCTATATATAAGAAACATGGCAGTCTTTTCTGAACTATCTCGTTCTCCTATAGCGCAGTTTTCCAGTCCGAGAGAGCTTTTCATATATCCTGATTTCATTTCAACCCCCTCGTTCGTTTCATTCTCCCGTTTTTATTTGTGCCATTAGTATTTTTGTAGAAAACACGATCTCTATCTCGATTTGAGCCAATATTGACATTACAAAGATGAGTTCACCTTGAAAATATTTTTCGACATGCTATAAAAGTGCCGTTTTTTGGTTTTGTGACCTATAGTATCAATTTCCGATAGTAACGAGGCGTGAAAGAGATGGTATGGGATCAATTATTATTGTGTATATACGTCCTGATACGTGGGGTGGTCCAAAGAATCCGAGAACTTTTGCTATCTTGAATGTAAGTGCAATATATTCAAAGTCTGAGTATTTATAGGTATACTGTCCAATCCAAAAAATAATCTCCCTATATCTTAAGATCCCCTACGGAACTTGAATTAATGATGTTCGTGACGTTCGTGAAAAACACAAATGTATCATATTGACAGTGCTACGGTTATATATCAATCGTTCGATTACGTTATTATCGGAATTCCCTTGATGAGCGACAAAATGAAATTCTCATCGCAATGTGAAAGTCATCGTATAACGACTATGTATGCCAATAAGTTTCAACGATTCGGCATGGTAAATTCAATTTTATCAATTTATTACGTATGTGACAGATCCTGAAGTATCTTCGTTTCAATCTGGTTGTATTTTCCACTACATTATTCATGCTTTAAATCGTACGACACAGCTCTATATATTCATCTTCCAGAGTATTCCGTCACCCTATAATGATCTATCTGGCTAAACCCTCTCGTTTGTCGCAATAATCTTGTGATGAATTTTGCTACGACCTAATTCACTTTGCTCGGTTAGTCTGACTATAACACGCAAACGGATATTATTACCAGATATTAATTCTGATAATACACCTTATATATACAGAGCCTGCGAGTAAATGAGCACCTGAATAGGGCTATCGAGGTGCCTACGATTCTCAAGAACCAAGAAAAATTTACCGATGAAAAAAAGAAAATGAAATATATAAAGAAAAAGAAAAAAAGTCAATGAAATCTTTAGCAATATGATAATATGGGAGTATCGTCAAGTAGATACCCGTAAGCTTTATTTTACAAGCAGCAAAAAAAAACGGGGAACGAAACCATGACGGGAGAAAATAAACAATACAATGGTCATGAATTCATTTCGAGGATCTCCACTATTCGCGCTTAAACGTATAAAGTGTGCCCATTGTTGAGACTTTCATTTCATCGACAATGAGGCGGAACGAACTCGTGGTATAATTATACTGCGAGTTCTAGACTTATCATGACGTTGATGCTCCATCCTCGCAAGAAGCCATCTTCTAGGTGTGAAACGAGCAATTAAACTATAAAGATCACTCGAGTAGGTAAATCGTTCGAATAAAGGCCGCGCCTATATAGTAAGTTTTTCGTTGACGAAGACTTTTGAAATATCAAGAAAGATCAAATTTTATTAGCAATTAAGTTGATTGAATTTCACAATCAGCGTAGAGATGAAAATTATTCGAATGAAAAACCCATTCAACATGAGTTCTTAAGAAAACGTTAATGAATAATTTTTGAGAACTGATATTAACTATTGTTTTTAATTGTTCGACAGAGGCTGTTATAATTTAGAATCTTTCTCGATTACTCAGGATTTGTTCGTCTTGAAATAATTTCCCATGATTTTTTCATTCGAATGGTGCTCGCATTAACCGAGCTATCCCAAAAATAATATACTCATTAATTTGGACAACCCCAATTCCTTCTTCCTAATAATATTTGATTGACACGTTAGGGGAAAACCAAAAATGTGTTCAGAATTCTTGTCAAATATTCATATTTTTCAACTTTTAATGTATGAACAACGATTATACTTTGTTTCAGTTATTTAAAACGCGCGGATCAAAGTTTTATGACACATGCAACTCGCGAGTGAGCTATGAGAGTGCAGCAGAACGCTTCGCAACGAAAATGTTGAAGAGAGAATCGCCAGATGAGAATCCTGATACGAGGAACGTTGGGAAATATTGACAATGACGTGCCGCCATGAGATCGGGGATGAAAGGGACTGAATCGATCTGGGTATGTCTTTTTTTGCTATTTATACTTATCGATTGAAGTAGTAGCGCTTTTTCTAGTGGCTCAATATTCTCGTCTACTGACTCGTCTACTGACGTGTCATTATGACATCACAACGTGAGAATAATAATTATGTATGAAATTTTTTTCTACCTCTATTACGTGTCTCATTTTTCCAAGGATCCTCCGCCTCTTTGTTTTAATATTTTTTAAACAAATGGGATATAAAAAAAAACGAAAATACACATCTGTTTGACATGAACGTTGATGTTAAAATAACGTGATTCATCGCGAAGAAAAATTTGATGAAAGGCAAGGGACATTCATACATGTATACCGATAAAGTTCAATTCACCCCAAGCCCGCAAGTGGACGGAATTCCTCCCATATCTCTTACTCGCGTTTCCCGCCGGTTGTTCGATTAAGCACAGGAAATTCGACGGGATGAGATGATAATTGAAGAAACGAGAGCTCTTCCTCGAAGTCTCGTTTCAATTGGAGAAAGTTTTTTTTCATCGTTCACTCTCTTGTCCGTTTTCTCTTTCGTTCTTAATCATTGCGGAAGGAAGAGCCTGATTTTTTAGTATTCGATTAAATAATTTCATCGAATACATATAATATTGTTATGATTATCGAAATTAGAAACGACATTCGAACGGATGATGTTTACATGATAGAAGATCAATCTCGAAAATAGAACACGATAAATGACAAATGGCGTCTATACAAGAATATCTACACTTGATCATGATCGTGGAAGGGAATAAACAGCTCAAGGGGCTGAAACCTCGAAGGGTACAGACAAGTTATACCCGGAAAAAATATAAGCACTCGTGCGGCATGCCTTTTTTAAAATTCGTATTGGGTTATATCTCGCGTTTCGTCGATCATTACAATATTCACATATAGGTATATCTTGAAAACTATTGCAAGTAATCTTGAAAGAAAGTATGTAAACATTTTTTTTACCCTCGCTTCACTTCGAACGAAGAATATTCTGAACGATAAATTTACTTGCGATATCTCTTCGCTCACTGGCTTATTAAGCCATACGTCGTTTCATCAAAACAGTTTCAATCTCAAGTTCTCTCGTTTTCTTTTCTCGATAAAAAAAAAAGGTCCAAATAATCGCGGAGCAAGTTTATTGGGATATTCGGAAATAACTCGAGAAAATGCTCAATAACGGACAGAGCGAAGGAAAAAAGAAGCAAATGGCAAAGAAAAAAAAAATCTTGTCCAAATTACCAAGTTCATCGCCAGAAGCCAGAAACGTCTCATATTCGATGTGTTAGGAAAGCCTGAGGGCTTTTGCCTTTACGATCGTGACTTTTCTTACATCTCCTCGTGTCCTCTCTGTTAGCTTCCGTTTTTTTTTTTTCCCCTCCATGAAGTAACCCATTCTCGGGCTTTCAGGCTTCAGCAAAACATCCGCCGTTATCGAATTAGACCCCCGGGATTCGTTGATGAGGCCCTTCCTTCTTCCTCTTTTTCTTCTTCTTTGCAAGAAACTTCGTATCTCCCGCCGGGGTGTCTTCCCGAACTTATACGCGAACTGGAAACGACCAATACGAGAATCTCGGGAGAAAGGCCGGATGACATATGACTATATTGCATATTATACAGTATGAAATGAAACGAAGAATTGTAATTGGCCATCCGCGAGATAGTACATTTTTATTAATTCTGTATAACTATACTGCAAGTTCGAGTTCTTTATAAGATTATCCATTTCATATCATCGCGGACGTGACTCTACGTAATTTACCATAACAATTGTTCAATTGCATTCGATCAATTTTAAATCGCAAATAATATTTTTGAATTACACGCTAACTCGGATGCAAAGTGATGGGCGGCGAGCGATTATGGTGGACATGGGGAATGGCCGGACGAGGTACCGTGCCCAACACGAGTCTTCTCGTGTATTCGGATGGAGATGGCGTCGTAGGCGACGGCGACGAGACTTGGAACATTACGGAACATGAATCATTCTATGGGACTTCCGGCAATAGCAGTAGCGGAAATTTTAGCGCATGGCCGTCGGACGATAATATCTTCGGTGCTAATCACGATTTTATTGTGTCTATCGTCACGGCAAGCGTCCTGAGTCTCGTCATCCTCTTCACGATCGTCGGTGAGTTTTATCATTTGTCAAAAAGTTGAATTTAAAACATTTCTTTCAAGGACCCCATGTCGATGTAATTTTCGATGGGCTGAACTTGAGATTCGCCAAAAAGTAGAATGCGTGACTTTAATAAGCTTGAAATATTTGTATATTTATTATGACAGTTGGACGATTGAACCATTCTATTTTCGTATTCGCTTGCTCCATCTATAATGCGTATAAATATATCTCGACATGCGGTAAATGCATTTTTGGTAGAATTAATTTTCGTTATCTCTCTCTCTCTTGCTCTCATCAACGCTCACCACGGCATAATGAAACGATTAATCAATCGATTAATCTCTCTGAATTCATGGACGCGATCAACCCACATTCGCAATATATATTGCCTTTCGCGGTAGTCCTCTGCCATGCGGTTTAAACTATGTGATACCTCTATTTTAATATATTGAAGTTTTATTATTCACGAGCACGTTGGCGATATTTCAAGTTTGGTTATCGACTATTAGAAAAATAAATTAAATATGTTATACAGCATCGACATTTCGATATGGGAATTTATGACAGAAGCATATGATAGATTTTGCGCTTGTGCATACTTTTGTGACATTTTAACGCGAACGATATCCGAACTCGCCAAAGAACATTATGCATAGGATTCTCGTGGGGTTTCTTCGGACCGTGCATGACGACAGTCGTAACGGAATCTCGGCCGGATACATCTACCGCGGTATAGATAAGATATATCGAAGGATATGGCGAGTACGCGAATGTCGAATGTTCTCAAAAGCAGGCGTCACTAGAAACGGTCGTAATATTAGAAGTTATAAAATATCAAGGAAATGCTCTAGGACTTTCATCGAAGGATCAATAATCAATTTTTCCTTGCTCCTGTTTAACACTTGCGTTCGAATTTATCGATTATTTTTAGCATATATCTTGCCAATGACATATTATCGAAACAATAAACGGATATTTTTGGCAATAGAACAAAATGTAATTGACCAAACCATTGTCATTCAACTGAATCAAGGAATTTTCAACTTTTATTCAAAATTTGAACAGGTGTGGCGGGGACATTACAAATATTTACGAGAGGGATATGATAGCTGAAAACGAAGAGAAGACGCATCTTATTTTTTTTTTTAATATGCGAAAAAAAAATCGTACTGAAAATCATAAACGAGATATATTGTACAAAAAGCTCTTTTGATTATTCATAAAAAATTAATTAAGATCCGAATCTAAGAAAAGATGAGTGGAGTGAATTTTTTTTTTTTGCACATGCTCGTCTTATTTTCAACCATATAGCGTGTATTTCGACAACTCTCTACTTTCGTATCTAGATATGCGTTGAAACGACGGTAGAATAATTACCAAAAATTACTTCTGTGTAATGTTAGATACTATTTATTTTTCGACGAGTTAAAAAGTATAGGCAACAGCTCTCGTTTGAGCAGGAAAACAGGCATTTTATCACATCGATTTTCTCGTTGTCAAGCATAGTATACATGCGTCTCTCTGCGCGTATTTCCGGGATACATATATAGTTGAAGAAAAACTATGAGCGATATATCCCGAGCGAAAAACCTCCCCGACCATCCAACTATACGCGAGCCCTCGCTTTCAACTTGTATCACTTTTTCGCCAAGTTAAATGCATGCGGGAATACAAAAACGTTTTCTTCCTCTCGCCAACCCCTCGTGGATCGAAAAATTCTCCCTTCTTCGGTCGAGCAAAGTTTACCCAAGCAAAACTTTTGCGCTTCTTGCTCGTTGTTAACGGGACCCGGAGCGGAATTTTGCCTCAATATACATACGTATACATGCTCCTTAATGCGAACCACCTGGGTTGAAGAAGAGGAATTTCTTGTTGTTCTATGCTTGGTTATGGCATTTCGCGAACACTGAAGATAAAGAGTGATAGTACAGGAGAAGATAAGGCATGAGACGGATCAGAATATCGTCCATCCTTCTTCCGTACTATAACCACCTCTGCATGGTATATATATGTATACTTCCGGTTTCCTCTAAGGATTCGCCACGTATATATCTATATATAGTCTTATCAAAAAGTTTTATGGAATGAAAATTGAAAACAACGCGTGAAATTTGGGTGTATTTTCTTCGGAGATGAACACTTTAGATATTCCGAGATCTCACACACGTTCTCGACGGCACATAATCACTTGGATGCACTTGTTATTTTTATTATCTTTATTGTTTATTCCTTTCGAATCCTCGTATATACTAATGAATATCAGTATCAAAGTCGATAGAAATCAATGTTTAAAACTAATTTAAATCCACGCCAAAATCCAAACTTACTCATAGTTTCACGCTCAGAGTATAAGGGTGAAAATGCATCGCACAATTATCGATCATAATTATATTCCATTCCATCTGTCGCATGGAAAATTTAACATCATATATCTCAATCGTATGCGAGCTTAATTCACTCGAACTTTAATTACACCATATCGGAACTTGCTGAATCGCGTATAAAATGTAATATTATGTAGTCGCGAAAAATTTAATACCATATGGTGCCACGTGACATACATGGATACCTGTAACGTAAAAGACGACCCAGAGTCTTTTTTTTTTCTTCTCTCATGTCATCGTGAGCTTTGAGCAACGAAAGCTTCGTCGTTTTGCCGCGAAAACAAGATCGAGGAACGCTCCCGCTACGAGAAAGTTTCTCTCAAGAGTGTTAAGAGAAAAAAAAACGGAAAATCAGGGGGAAAAGATGAATATACATGCTGGAAAGTTGGCTGATGAGACCGGAAATATCAGGTTGAATATGCGAGGAACCGTGAAATAGCGAGTTATTAAAGAACGACCGAGATCGATCCTTTATACGAATATTCAAACGATTGGTGCGCTCTTAAATTATGTAGCCGTTATGAAAATTTTCTTGAAACTGGCTTAGTTCAGCAGTCTTTTATTACTGTCTGCTGCTGCTACCGGACGTTATTTTATTACCAATACATAATAAAACACAAAACGTAGCAAAGCAGAATTTACAATACGCAACAAAGCAGGTCCTGCTTTAAAGCTGCACTCTAAACGAGAAGCAGGACGGAAAATGAAAGCACATATTTCGAACTCATTCACGAAATGGTCGAATAAAATAATGAATCATTTGATACGTAAATTTTAATAATGAAATATGAAAAATTCATTTTAAAAAAATGAAATTTTTTTTTTTTTTAGAAATCTCAAAAATACTTTATATATTGTTCTGAATGAAATCCTTCATTTTCAATTCGATGTTAATCCGTACTCGGTATAATAAACGCATATGTATTCTCATATAACTGTAATTCTTATCTGTGTGTAGAATATTCCGAAAAAAAAAATCTAAACGCGTAAAAAATATTTTGAGATTGTTCCGAAGCTTCGAAGATGCAAATTTTCACCAAACCATAATTTTTTTTTTTTTGATGTGTCAGGTCACGGTTTTCCCAGTTTTCGATCACGTTGAACGGCCTCTCAATGTTCTTATGCGAAGTGTACATTGCGAGACAGAAATTATTCACATTTATAAATATTCCATTATAGCAATTTTTCGGGATATTATAATCGCGTTACGGTATACGCATCTCAATACCTCTGTAATTTGATTATCATCAAGTTTTCCTAGTCAGCCGTATCAAACGCGTTCGATGACTCTTTGATAATTCAGTATCAACGGGGCATTCCAAGTTAAATCGACCAGGCTATTATTCTCACCATTTTCCTCCCTCTTAATATGTTGTAGAGCAACACAAGAAAGCACTGCATGCCGATTTTCAGATTTGAAAAAAAAAAATTCGTTTCGTATCAATGACTGGCGAAATAGTTCATCGAAAGAGAAAAAATAAAACTTGATACAGTTGTTGCTTGAGTTTTCATGGCAGCCGAAAAATGCCCTTGCACAGGGCAAGTATATATATGCGTCAAATCACCGAGAATTTTATAAATAGTAAATTCATAAATGTCATTCGCCCCTTTCGATGAATAAATGAGTGACGTATTCCGCTCTTGCGTCATCGCGAAATGGAGGCACGTGCACATTTGCAAAACTGCGAGCCGTATACGGAAACATTATGGATGCACAAATAAAAATACAAGTTGAAATAAAGAAAATAAAAAAAATTTGAAACAAAAAATTGCACGGAGTGCAGGGGTTTGGTCGTGTGATGTGGGTGTCATCGGCCAGCGATGAAAAATATATTGCGTCAAATTGAAAATTCGATAACGCGATATATATTCCTGATGCATTCGTCTCTGTATCGCCGATTGGAGCATGATATTTCAGTGTCATGGTTGATTTTGATACGTATACAGATTTATTTATAGGTGAAAGAGCAGGTGTTGGGATGTAGCTTTTTTCGGTGACCGAGTACTTTTTTTTGTCGCTCACACCAATGGTCGATCTGTACCACCGTATAGGCATTTGACTGCTATATATACATGTATTTCCGCGGGTTAATGGAATCCTTCAAGTGCCGCGATAATCGATGATTGCGAGCGTATACAACAGTCATATGCTTGAAAAAATTTGCAATGACATGACTGCATACGCTCGCAATTGCGGGCGTATACAGTTATGCGCTTCATATTAATTGCATCAAAATTGAACCACTTTTCCAAGGCTAATTCCAAATATTATTTTCTTTTGATTCATGTGTCAAAAAACATTATCAAAAAATGTTGATATGTGTGAAAGGGGATTACGATAAATTCAGTGGATCGAGCAAAGTTCTTTGTCGGTGTACCTGTAATTTTCTCTGTAATAATTGGCCTTCACAATGTTTTCTCAAGCTCGAGAAAATCTGCAAGAACACAACATTCTACGTTTCGTATGTAGTTACGATGGAATTGAGCGTACAATTGCTTATCGGTAATGTATTAGTAAAATATATATATATATATATATTTTCCAGAATTTATGGGAACCTTTAGCGAGGTTTGGTGAATTTTTGGATTCCTCCGTTAGCTCAGTGATGGTCATTTTTCTAATCTTTTTTTTTTTTCATGATTTTCAAAAAATAATCCTCAAAAAGATTCGGACCGTTGAAAAATTGAATTCAGGGAGAAAGGTTCGTTTAATTGTACGTGTAGCTATGTGTGTTCGTGATGGCGTTGCAAAATTAGAAGAAACTCGAGATTTTCCCAAAATGAAAGACAATGATGTTATTTTCAACGTGGAGCCACGGCTGAATGCAAATATAATAATGACGAAAAAAAAGCCATTCTATCATACCGATGTTTCACAAGGTTAGGCTTAAAATTGGCTTTAAATAGCCTGAGCTGATGTATTTGAAGTGAAGACGCACCGGGAGTAGGGGGAGTAGCATCAGACAAAGACGAAAACGAAGAGAAAGAGAGAGGAAAAGATAGGGGATGTAAAGTCGAGTTAAACCGATTGATGATTGATGAGCCTGAACGCAAGTAAATAAAAGTACTCGCAGATATTTTTATTCCATCCACCCTTTTCTCGCTCTGTTTTCTCAAGTGATCGAATTTTATATACTGCTCGAGAGCATTATTCGTTCCATTCCATTCGCAGTTCCAAATGTCTTTTTCCGGCTGTCGGTGAAGCGCCTCACTCGATCCATATACCGTAGTTGATGAGACCGTTGATGAGACTTTTGATTGTATATATTTATTTTTTTCATTGTCCTCTATCTGGCTTATACACAGTTAAACATTTTTTTTTTTTTTTTTTTTGTAACAATGAAAAAGTTTGCTGAGTTAAATAAAGTTTACAAGTTACGTAATAAGGAAATCGAGGTTTTCGATTTGTCGATTCGCGCCTATGCGTATATAAATGAAATTAAATGATGAACGAAATTCATGTGAATAAATTATTTCGAGCATCCAAAAATAATTATAAACCTGTTGCAAGCGATAATCTTCAATGATCGCGTTTCCTCCTAAATCTGTAAATATAGGGTTACTCTGGGGTTGATAAAAAAAATCTCACGCATCATATACATATAGTCGGCTCGAACCGAAATTACGCTCGTTGATTAAATTTACAAACGTACGATATTAACGTTTTATCGCTTCGTTCATTAAAATAATAATTTTTAATTAAAAGAACTCATTTCGTGCTGGTGATGCGACCGTTCTTTTCATATGAACCTTGCTCCATTTTTCTCGAATAAATATTAAAAAAAAAAAAAATAGTGTTCTCAAAGATCGGGACGAAAGGGCAGCATGATGAAGCTCGTCGCGATTTACGGAATTTAACATATGGCGAACTTTGAGAATTGCATAGTTCTGATCAGTCGCTTCTTCAAGCTCGTGTGTGTCTTTGTGCAATTGGAATAGTTAAGGTTTTCCGTCCCATGCGGGCGGAAAATCTAGTGTCTTGTTCGCCTCGATGCTTCGCGTTAAAGTTCTCTCGTGTATCCTCATTCTCGGCGCGTGCTCGGAAATCTTTGGCCAACCGCAGGCATCACACAAAGCCCAAACTCCTTATACGGTACACCTTATACGATAATGTACGCAGGCCAAAATGTTAGTAGACTCCGATAATATAATCGGTGAATATTAGTAGGGTTTCGCAAGTAGTGAATAGCCAAAAGTATAAACGGAACTATGATTAAAGAAAAATAATTGTGACCAAGACATTATTTTTTGCATTGATATGAAAAAAAAAGTCACAACTCTAAGTTCGAGATTATCTTGGAGGAGTGATTATACCCAGAGAAATATACAAAACCATGATTGAGCTTTTTTTTCAAGGCGCAAATTAAAACTTGCTCGTTACTTTCTCATAATCTTTGACAATTCACAAAATCTCCCCCAAAAGTAAGTGGCTTCCACAATTTTAGCTTTCTCGCAGTGGAAGCTTTGTGAATGCGCAGAAACTATGAGATATGAGATATATAGCAATGTGCGAGATTCAATTTGCATCTTATTTCTCTCTTTTTCCTCTTCTTTACATTCAAAGGGAACCCGAAGAGAAGAGAGAACAGGAATTTCACACTTCTTCTCTTCGATAAAATCGGGTTTTTTTTTTTCCCAACCATCACAATGATCTCTCCCTCTCTCTCTCTTTCTCTTTCTCTTCAAGGAAACAGTAATAGTAAAATGAAAAATTAGAAGGTGGATCAAAGATCATATTGAGAACTACAGCCTACCCCAACGATGATTCTCGTTCATATTCCTAGTATAATTCTTTCACTCGTTTTTGTATCTTTCTCCTCGCGTCCCATTTTCTTCAATCCTATCCATTACTGTCCCGTGCCATGGGCGACATTCCATTTCATGAATTGTTTTGCGACTTTTGTCTCGTCCGTCTTCGTTTCTTTTCAACCAAACTTATTCTTCATTCATTCTCTTTTCTGACCCTCATCTCTGTCTGCGTCGTCGACATCTGCTTGTCCTTCCACCTTCTCAAACCCTCGCTATACAGGAGTATGATTCACCTTTCCAGAATCATCAGTGTCTTCGTCTACCTCACTTTGCCTAGCCACATTCTCCAAAGCTCACTCTCTGGGCGAGTGAAGTCGCGTGCTCATAATATGAAATATGCATATTTCATTATACGAAATATAATATGAAACGTACACTAGTACGTGAATATATAACGATGTACGGATATGGACCGCGGAAACTTTACTTCTGTGCCGTGCTAGCATTGATTGATTTACAGACCTTATCAGTCTGATGTAGCTCCCAATCTTCCACTCTTTCGCTCTATCCCTCTCTACGTATCCGTATTATATGCTGCGACTGTCGGTAAGTAAAAAGGCACAACCCAAATCATTTTACGTATCGATTCATGTTAGTTGGATTATTTTCCTTGCCAGCACAGCCTATAGTTTACGTAAATCTATATGAAATTTGCGAGATCGCAAAACCCAAACCATTCGAAAGATTAAGAGAAGGTCGAGATTTGATCCTCGAATCCTTTTACCGTGCGGGTGTATACTCGATCAGCCCTTATACGATATATATATGCTTCGATTTCGCTGTGGTTCTCGTCGTTCCATCTCAACTGATATCTACGTTGGCTTTGGTGGCTACGTATATACTCTCACCCACACAATCTCGTGTAGATCCACGCTCCACATTCATCTGTCTATTTCCTATATATATACGTACGATTATACGTCACGTGTAAAGTATTATATCTATATTTGAGTATCTATCAAGTAGCACAAAAGGATTCGATTCGAGTATATCATAGGAAAAATTTGATAAAAAAAGATCGGAAATGAGCACTGAGCTAGCAACGCCGGAGTCATCTATGTACATACTGCTCCATGTATTATATGATGCTAAAACGAAAATAGACGCGACAGATAGATATTATATGGTATGGAGGATCGGAAAGATGTGTCAGCGAAATCGAAAAAGGTGTTGAAAGAACGGGAAAGAGAGAGTTCTCTGTGGAGTATCCAATAGCTATTTCTAGTTTCCCCGAACGAAAGTGGAAATGGAATCTATGGTAAAAGATTCGTCCTGACGAGATTTCCGAAACTTCTTCATTGATACCCAGCAAGAAACTTTTACTGACACTGATATAGATACATAGATATATGTATATTGCATTCTTAAAAAACCAGTAACAGAAAATTGCCAACAGGAGAACCCTTTCTCGTCAATTTCCTTCATACTTTCCTCTCCCCGAGAAAATACAATAGGTATGTATACTGAATATAGGTACTATGTATATATGTACACGAAAGAAATTTCAATTACCCTCCTCCTTTTCCTCTATGTATTGGTTTTTTTTAACCCTTTATACCCGTGTATACTTTGGACGCTTTTTCGCAATCTCACGACAGGGCGGTAATTAATTCGAAAGGTGCTATGAAAAAGTTGATGAGCAGGTTAGAACGGTGGAAGCATTCGTTGACGCGCAATGGTGATGATGTGAAAATTTGTAGGATATCTACTGCCACAGCGAACGGTAGGACGCAGTTCAACGGGATTTAACACTCGAAATTACGACGATTACGCCCTTTTATTTTTTAGATGTCGATATATCATATAACTGGGTTATACTTATAGATATATACATATATATATATATATGTTCACGGGAGACTGGGTTTTCTGCATTACACTGTACCGTTGGAAAGTTTTCACTCAGTCGCCGGTAAAATCCTTCGTGGCTTCGCCTCATCCCTCTTCCCCCATTCTTCAACAATTCTTCAACCCCCCAGCTCCTTTCCACGATATTTTTAATCACATTGCTAGAATTATATATATATATATATATATATGTGTGTGTATATGTGTGTGTGTAAAGACGCTGCTGAACTATCGTGAGTGTTGAAAATAAAAGACGTGTTGAAATAGCTAAGAGACGTCCAGGACGAGAACCAGAGATGTATGTATATACATATACACATCTTCTGGACTCTTTAGCTCTTATCAACGTCGTCGTATAAGATGACGCCAGCAGGTACCACGTCTACTCACGAAACCGAGGGATGAGACAGATGAGAGCTGGGCGCGAGCCGTTTTATCAGCGGAGGTCCATCAATTATAAAGTTCGGATTAAACAGCCCGCGGGAGCTCGTCTCTCAAATTGCAGCCCATTTCCTCGGTTTTCTCAGCTATTTCTCTTTCGCCCATATCCACTTTCATTGAAAATTTTTCTCCGTATTGTAGGTGGTATGGAAATGGCCGCAATTCTGTTCGTATTGATCCTCCGAACTCTTTTGGAGTGTCATGACACGCTGTCAGTCTCGTCTCGTCTATCATGCATAACTATCGTCAAGTATTTATGCATGAGATGTTTCACGATATTTTGACAACTCCATTTTTCAAGATCATCAAAAAATTCCATTAATTGGTCGTAATGTTATCTGGATACAATAAACATACCAAGATTTTGTGCATGATGTACCGGAAGGCGTACTGAAAAATTTCTTTTTAATTACTTTGGCGTCAAGACGCTGCCGCGTGTCTTGATCACGCGCGCTTTCGTTTTAAGAAAATGCTGTGGGGGGCTTGAGACGGTATCTCAGTACAAGTGGCACTCTGAGAACAGTATGTAAAGTTCCGTTGGTGAAAAACAAATAAGAATCAACAAATAAAAAATAAGAAATCATTTACTCAATATGCTCAGGTTAATGGTCCAGAGCGCATAAATTGATTAATCAGTCAAATTTGCGTTATACGCGACATTCACGCAATCAGGGATCTGTTTGTTTTTTTTTGGTAAAGATGAAATTTTTCAAAATTTTTTCTTGAACGTACATACCAGCAATGAAAATATAATAAGATATATATAGATAAAATATATATACATATATTATCCTGAGCTGCAGTCGCGATATTTCCCGTCGTTCCAAATTCCATAAAACTTTGTGCTTTAAATATTCATGCACAGCACCGAACGACGAATAAAGCACGAAGATTTAACGACGCCGCTAGCATGCAGCGGTTTTTATTTTCCCGTTTTTGTTCTTTTACTCACCACTCTATATCTTTCCAAGCGAGTAATTCTTGAGAAAAAAAAATAATAATAATAATAATATTAAAGAGATATTGCAGGAATTTTCAGG
Source organism: Rhorus exstirpatorius (assembly GCA_963564615.1). Classification (NCBI taxonomy): domain Eukaryota; kingdom Metazoa; phylum Arthropoda; class Insecta; order Hymenoptera; family Ichneumonidae; genus Rhorus; species Rhorus exstirpatorius. Next base: position 33,893,718 of record OY751314.1, on the reverse strand, counting down.
ACGTTCGACGAAAATAAATTAGCATAGAATGTAAAGCACTCAAAGGCTTTTGTCGCATTATTTTCAAATGATACCGAATGATAGTGTTAAATCGTGTCTGTAAAAATTGCGAAAAGCAAAAAGAGGCATAAGCCTCATTATAGTGCGTGTAAAATGCCATTTTGTTTCTTCATAAATTTACATTTATTTTAATTTAAAAAATTAATGAATGTCTGTATGAGAAATTTTCAAGCCTCGATTATTAAGTGAGATACGAGTAATGCATGCACATACGAATGATTTATGTGCCAGGGATATGAGATGGGATAAAGTGTAATGAAGTATCACCGGGATAAAAGCGAGAGTCCACTGTGAGAAATTGATTTTCGGTCATGAGAATTGAAAGGTTCGTAGCATCAGCCTCGACGGCTTTTTTTCAAAATCCTCACCGATTCGTTGACCGTAAAAAGTAATCCTTTCCTCCAACCCTCTCGCGATCTTTCCCACGCGTACCCCCATCTTCTCGTCCCTTTTTCCATTTCACGTTGGTTTTCCCAACAGTATTATTTGTCAGACAATATCCCGCGCACTCGTGCGTCCAAAGGGAGAGCCAGGATCTCGCATCGGCTCCGCGAATGCTTTTTTTTTTTCTCAATCTCTCCGCATATCGCCGGATGAATGGCCACAAATCACTATAGAATAACAATTCTATACATCTATACGCATGTATAGGGTAACTCGGCTTGAGCTCCGCGCGAAAGGCCGATGTTTGAGAGCTTCGATTTGAGAGCTAATCGATTATCACACAAATTCATATATACACGCACGAGAGCTCTCGTCAAAAGTATGTGAGGGAATTGAGTGATATACCTCATATACCAAACGAGATTTTGCAGCTTTGATATTCTTAATCGAACCAATAATCGCGAATTGAAAAAAAAAAGATATCAAAATATTGATTTCGCTTTTTCCTTTACTTTTTTAAAAACCTAAAAATTTCGAAATTTCTATTCAATAATCGAATATTTTGTTCTAATCATTGATCGATGTCATAATTATCGTATCCATGACGTCTGTTTCGAAAATCGTCGAAAAATGATTTTTAAAAAAGGGACAAAAGCCAAGCAAGTAATAAATATTACATTCGTGAACACGGAAAACATTCGCGTTTTCGAAAAAAATAGATTTGTGCTCGGGAGTTCGGAATTTTCCTCGACATAATTACACATTGGAAAGACTGTTTAACCATCTCCTGCATGGCTTTGAGCAATTACGCAGTTTCCTCGCTCTCTGTCACTGCGACACAATAGGCTTACATTATACAAACTCTCTCGAACCGCGCTCTCACTCTCTGTAACACGCTCTTCTACCGCACGTCTACCGCAGGAAATTGCAAGCCAAATGCAAGCTCGATGGAACAACGCTGTGTATCACCTATATATATATATATATATATATATATACCTGAATATGGTTGTTGGATAATTAGCAAGACAACGCGGTGGATCAGGTGTGCGACGAATGAGATATAGCCGGCAAACTTTTGGACCTTCGTCATGTCAGTCGCTTGTATGCCTTATACGTGGCTGTACTACTTACAAGAAGCATAGCGGATAGTGTATACTCGTAAAGTTTAATTCGAGAATAAGACTCGGATTACTGCACTCTGTATGTGTATATATATGTGTGTGTGTGTGTGTGTGTGTGTGTGTGTGTGTGTGTGTGTGTGTGTGTGTGTGTGTGTGTGTGTGTGTGTGTGTGTGTGTGTGTGACGCCATGAGCCGAATGGCTGATGAAAATCCACGGGATAGCGATACAAAGCTGTATAACTCTGACGAGACAGACTTCGATCCATTTTACTATTGTTCCGCAAACACTCCAATTTCATGTATGATTGTCATAAAAATTTTCCCCGAGAATATTCCAATTTCATATATAATTATCATAAACATCGAATCCTGAGGTACAACGATAATTATATTGCTCATTCCGAAATCACAGAGAATTACTGGTTACTGCTTGTTATCTGCCCCTTTAGTTGAATGTGATGCAAATAGCATCTCCCCCACAACAGTTGCCACTCCAACTGAAATCCGATTTTAAATCGGTTGCACTTCGCGACAACATCTCCAAGCACGCAACGAAAATTTTATTTCGATTCAAAATCTTAACAGAATTTTTACTGAAACATGAAAAACGAAGATTATTCAACGACTTTCGGAAATCATTCGGCCATTACATGGAGATGAGTGATATTTTTGTATGTATGGAGTTCTGTACGAACCTTAATGGAAAAAAAAAAATTAAATCAGTTTTTTCATGTAGGAATGCATTGTTAATCAGAAAATTGGGGAATTTTTATTTGGAAAGCATAGGAATTGCATTTTTTGGAATTCAATCTTGAAGGAATTTTTTCAATTCTTTATAAATATAATCTGAAACATAAAAAAAAGTAATTGATGATTTTCTCGACGTGAGTTCGTCAACGGCAGAAATTAATTATAAATGGAAAGGCACGAGGACCAACGATACAAGTTTTATAATAACATGGTGCATTAGTTAGCGTTACGTTCGCTTATAATGCGAGTGTATAATATCGGATGCGACCACCACATGCGGTATGCAATACGCGGAATATCATCGAGGTTTCATATTCCTTGTGCGCATAGAGTCTCTGGGTACACTTCTTGCGTAAAGGGCATATCACGTAATGCACTACCTAACACACGTGCAAGAACTCTGGTGAATTTGAGATATTACGGAATACTAATTTCAGCACGTATTATGCAGATTATTTGGTTATAGTATAATTTTCTAGTCTTTGAGTGAGCTATATCTGTGATATTACTAAAAACATACTCTATGCATGATACGATTTGATTATACGGAGTAATTACACATGAGGTAAGCGATTTATGGAGAGAAATTTGAAGACTTTAAGGCAGGATACCACCTTTGGCTGCAATTTTTTGAGAGTTTTTAATGAATTTTTTTTTTTCACAAAAAAAATGGGCAGAAAAAAAATCGGTTTAAGGCATTTATTCGATATCATTCAAGTTAAAAAAAAAAAAATTTTAATGTTGAAAAACTTAAAAATAGCCTCTTGTAGGTGGCGTCAAAGTGTGAGGCTTTTGAGGAGCACTCTCGGTCTGCGTGTCAAAAATCTCCTTGTAGGTGGCTCATAGAACAAAAATGGAAATTTCTTCTTATTAAGAGCAATATATTTTATGTTTGTACGTAGGGCTTTTTTGAAATTTCGATTTTTTAAAAAATGACGGTCATTAACAAAAAAGTGAATTTTTCAGGGTAAAAAAAGTTACTTAAAATGTGCACCAAAAATAAAATAACAACGCTACCGAAAAAATCCTACGTACATCCTCAGATTATACTATGGAGAAGAATTATGCAAAGTTTCAAGTCAATCCGATGAAAATTGGATGAGTAATTTGACACGCAGATTTGAAAAACATCGTATGTGAAGCTAGTAGATATTTTCAACTAATCATCAATCTGCAATGCCTGCGCCATACAGTATTCCTTCAGCATCGATTTCCTCTTCGCTGGTGAGCTTGCATTTTTCATTTTTTCAAATTTCGTTTTTCTTTCAAATTTTCAAGGTGGTATCCTGCCTTAAAGGGTTTCAAGATAATTATATTCAAACAGTAATGATACAAAAAAGTTCATGATAAATTAGTCGACCGATAGTTTGTCGTCCAAAATTCGCTAAAATATTTTTTTACTTTATTATCAAGTGAAATTAATGATTTATTTTTTTCCATCTTCCCAATGTTGTTTTTTTTTTTCATAATTATCTCTATTTCATGAATAGTCAATTTTCATTCTCTTGAGGAAGCCTTATCGATCAAACTGGCCGGACGATATGAAGTCTCTATGCGGAAACATGTCCAAAATTCATGACTATCCGCCTATTTTTTTTTTTATCAAATCTGACCTCTGGATATGATTCTGCGAAGTATACCTTTTTAATACCGTGAATTTGGCCGTTTTTTCCAGCTGCAATCTACACAAATTTCATATAATCTATCGTTTAGCTGCGACCATATATAAGCAAAAAGGCCACTTTAACGTTTCCATTACGGATAATATAAATAACTTATTCGCACAGAATATTATAAAGGGAACTAGTTCTTCCCTTTATTATTACATATTGACAGCCGGATAAACTCGATGAGTCAGAGGTTTTAAACTCGACGAAGAGTTTGATGGAATATTTAATTCATCGAGTTTATTCCCACCGTGATTATACATGGAACTTGAATATTCAATCGATCATTATCAACCGGTAATCGTGCCATATTGTGTATACTTAAAAACCCATACCACCGGTACACGTTGTTGAATTCATCCCGCATTGTTTTCTGCTGCAATTATATGCGAACAACCGTAATCTATTTAATCGAACATTTGAGCATTCACCATTTTCGCATTTATTTGCAAATTAGAAAAGGCGCGAGAAAGAACTCTAGGTCAAGCCTGACCGAGCTTTGAAAAAGCTCGATCGAGTTTTTGAAACATATATGTATGTATACTAAAGAGATGGTCAGCCTAGGATAGCCTACTCTTTATCGCGCACGAAAAATTTTAATCCCGATTTGAAATTCTTCTCTGCTTTCCATTATTCCCACAAAATTCTTCCATTAACCAGTTGTACCGCAGCCCCATTCAATTCAATCCGAGATCGATACTTCTCTCTCGATAGGCTAATCCTCCGCATTGTACGATGAACGTGCTGAGTAAATCGGTAGTATTGATGATGGTGGGGCGATTGTCGAGGTATAGTAGTATGTAATAGCCGTTCTGCTATGCCGAAGAACGAATACAGCCTTGCTATGGCTGGTAAATACTATCGGTTTTGGATATTTTCCTCTCTTTAGCTGGATCAACCTCTCGTTACCATTATCTTTTTATTTCAGTTCAACTCGTTGTTCACCCAGTACAATTACACGGTTTACTCGCACCTCAGATTCGAAGATTACACACAACCTGATTGTGACCACGAGATTACACGTCACATGCATATTTATAAGGTCTCTATATATCCGCGATTTATTATTTTTCCATTTATGAACACCAAATTTTCTCTGTGGCAGAAATAACTATGTTAAATTATAATCCTGCCAGCTTGGATAAATATATATGTGCGAGTTTCGCATTCTTTCATACGAACATTGTCCTAACAAAAGCAGATTATATTGCGCTTTTTCGTACTCCATCCCAGTATAAATCTTAATTATACACAAATTGAGAATGTCAGTGTGGCAATTGGAACAGGGAATTCGTGAGTGCAATGAGAAAATTCATCCAGCTGTAACCAGAGGTGGAAGATAACCCACTGCTGCATTATTCTATGATTATGTATAGAGCTAAACATAGGTATATTTAGTAGATCAGAGGGCGGGAGATCCAACTTTGATTCGCTGGAGGGTAAAGATCGTTGCGAAAGTAAGGTATATACATGTATACATAACCAAGTATGGCCGTTAACCAAGTATAACCCTTTATTCTCGTTCTAGCTCCGGTGTCTTTTTCGTTCCAACTATATATTTCAGAACCGAGTACTCGTGATCCCACGAAAAGTAATAAAGAGATGAGATACTCTGTTTATTTGATTACGGTACTGTATATATATTCCACTGAGACGTGCATAGATATCGCTGAAGCGGTGAAGATGCAGGGTTCTTAGAGCTCAAGGTAAAACACGTGGCTATATTATATATATATATGGCATAAAAGGAAATCGAGGGAAACTCAGAACCCTTGTTCATAGTTATCTCGTCGTTGCAACGTTGGGCGTAATCTTGCCTCCAACTAGCTTCCTCAAGCTTCTCTCGCCGAGTTCCTTTGCCTCTTACGGTGTAAGTTTGCCCCAATTTGGGCCCTCTCTACGATAGTAGACTGCTGGGAGAGTTCCGCTTTGAACTGCCGCGCAATATAGTTAATATAGTTTTAAAAATAGATATAAATGCTGTATATAATATGAGGATTAGCAATGGGATAATGATTGTGCGAGATGCACGTAAGGCTTGCAACACTTTGATCAGAGAGAATTGAACAAGCGAGCAGACCTTTGATATGTTATATTATGTGAAACCCGAGCTCACGATAAAAAAAATTATACGAATTCCTGGACTTTGCGTATATAAACAGTCTTGTTGTTTATCGATATGAATGTAAAGGAATTAGAAAAACACAAATGAAAAGAAGAAAAAAAGAGGATATCGATATGCAGACACATTATAGATAAGCATTGATAAAACAAAAGATGTATCATAAAGTTTGTCGTTTGTGCGACGTGTGCTTGACATGCTGGCATAATTACAGGTCGGTCTATGAACATAAAATCAATTTAATCTCTATGCGGGTAGATGAACAACGACAAATCGCTATCAAGATCTTTACATGGCACATAATGTCGTTACCAACGGTCTCATTTGTTCCTCTCAATCAGGCACAAATTCAATCAGGGAAAGCTGAGAAATTTCAATCAGTATAACTCGCTTGCAATATATATATATATTATATATATATAGTGGTGATTGCTGCAATCACCGCGACCAAGTCAAATTGTTTCGTACACCACTAGCGACAGCCAATGAAAGTGAATTTCGCACGAGGACTCGTCGTATCGTTTCAGTGGCTAATGTCTAAAAGGGCTGATAAAACAAACAAGATGTTCCGGCAATCATCGTTCTCAAAACCTTCTTCCAGCAATTACGTTTCTTTCCATTTTTCCGGATACGAAAATACTTTGTGAAAATCCGAGTTAACGCGACTTTACGCGATAAATATCGTTTCTTTTTTTTCTCAATTCACTATATAATGTGGTCGTAGTCAGCAATTGGGTTGTCTACCGTAATCAATATTAAAATATAAAACAAAGAGCATCCAGCATCCGATTAAAAACCATTTCGTACCGTAAAATGAAGGATCTCCTGACATAATGGAATAACGCGACTGAGAAGGATAAAAGGTATATAGTGCGAAATGAATGACACACACCATCTTTACTCATTTTTTTCACTCTTACGATCGCTTCAAAGCGGCATAAAGAGGAACGAAAGTGTGAACCAAGTAGGTTAACGAGGATGATTCATATCTAATATATATATATATATATACCGGCACATGAAGTTTTCCTAATGAACGATAGCAGTAAGCGTGGTTGTAAACATAAGGAAGAGATGAATAAAGGACGAGTCGAAATTAGCCAAAAGTCCTGCAATAGACTCACTCGTGCGGTGGGAGAGAGGGGTTCACGTTCAATCCTCCACACCAACGCTATATATCCTCAGACCGCAAATTTACCCACGTACCAGTTTCACGGCTATAGCAGTAGCTTCCAGTTCGATGAAGCACTGGCAACGATTCAAGCCACATTGCCCATCTCCGGCCCCTTTCGGAGGAACCGATTCTATGTGTATCGTACAACAGATAGCATATAAACGAGACAGTATAGAGAACACGACGGTCAAGCACGAATATACGGAGGGTTCTTCCTGGGGACAGAATCAGAGTGTCTTCCTGATCTGCTGGCTTTCTTTCTAACAAGACCTTTACACTCGACGTACAATATAGGACGAATTTCCCCAGTAAACTCGATACGGCACCTTTCAGAGTATTCTATAAAGAACAAGCATCCTCTCCTATTGCTTCCCTTGCACTTCAATAGAATTTTCCTCTCTTTCTCTCGTTCTTGCGTAACCTGCATGAGCCAATGATACGAGCGACAGATTCATGCTTCATTGAATTCAGTGGATGTTAACATTTTTTTTTTTATAAGTGTCGAAGAAACGTACGTGTAGAAGAATATACTGCGAGGAAAAAAGCTTTTTACACGTAATCGTTATGAACCATGCAACTCACAGGGCGAAGCTATAAGCTATAATAACGCTTACCTTTACTTGTGTCTCATTATCGATTCTTACCGTCCAAGCTTCATCACATTAGACCTCACAATAGACGTCCAAGCAGGCAGACACTCTCGTTAGTGATAAAGCAATGTTATAGTCGGTAGATCAATCGTAAAAATGAATAGTGGACATTAAAATGAAGAATTTTTTTTTTTTTATTTTTTATTACGGAATTCAATTTATATACCATTTATATACGATGCCATAAAAGAAGATATCATGGATCTCTGAAAAAGTAAGCATTATTTCGATGGAACTAAGCCTTCCATAGAATCGAGAATGTCTTTTTTTCCTTTAGATTTTATCATCGCTGACACCCTCACTAAAACAGCGCAAATATACCAATACACCGGTGTGTTTGTAGGCTTTTAGTTTCATCGTGGGATAAAAGCCATCTGCCTCGTACTGAGTGGGGAAAACTCACTTTCATCATTTCCGCCAGCTTTTCCACAACCAGCAGAGCATTTTCAAACGTTGCTTTTTATTTTCTTATTCCTCTATTGCATGCATTTTATTCGAATCATGTGGGGCAAGGCAGCTCCAAAAATCGTTTTTACCGTTCGTCAACGATCGATGACGAAGCTCAACGGATCAATAGAATCGCTTCTAAAATTCAAAGAAAAATAAACTTCCACCCCACGGGATTCGAGCCCCTAGGCTTTCGGTGGTACATTCTCTCGCTTCGACGTAAATGAAAATAAACTTTTCGTTTCAAGAAAACTCGTTATCGAGAAGTGACAAAGCCGGGACTAGTTGGAGAGAGCAGACGCTAGAACTATTTCCCGGGATATTCTGCGATCGTAAAAAAAAAAAAAAAAAAACGAAAAAGGAAAGTAGAAAATTATTTTTAAAAAAGTTCTCGCGTTTCTTCGATCGAACCTCCGGTCACCGTAACTCAGTGTATACTCTGCGGAAAGTGCACCTCGATAGTACCTGCGTGATACTGAATAATACAAGTAATTATGTAGACTGATGAAAGATCAAAAAAGAATGCCCGACATCATTTTAAATGTTTAACGATCAAGGATACGTTCTTCTGACTTTTCGCAGTCGATATGTCAGCACACAGTTGAACCAATAGTCAAACCTAGCTCATGTAACACTATCATTGTCCTACACCACGAAGCTTAAGTTAGCAGATATCGTAAAATTCAACATTGAAAAATTCTTCAAGCCGACCTTTAAATTGATCCTTCGTCATACCGCGTTCTTTTCTCCCTTTTATTGAGTTTCAACCAAGAAATTTTCCCTCGACGAAAAATTTTCATACGTTTACTGTAACACTGGGTATCTACATCTTTATTATATTCTACTTAAGTTCTCTCTGTCAGAGATCCATGAATTTTTTTCAGTTAGTTCATTCATGCGGAAACGGATAACCTGTATACATTTACACGCTTCGGCAAATCCTGACGCATGTACGTCGATTTATCTTACTTGCAACGATTTTACATCGAACCGGAGAGCTTATTGAGAATAACATGGATATCAATCTTGAACGTTATCGCTAAAATCGATCCATTCGTGGGCTGTAAATATATCTGTATTTATAAGAATTTTCTTATTTGCATGAAAGTTGAAAATACAAGTTAAAGTAAAAAATACACTGTATACCTCAATTTATCATTTCAAACATTTTTACGCTAGATGGCCCAACAAATTGAATCTTTCGAAATAAATAATTTTTTTTTTTTCGTTTCTCTGAGTGCTCACCGCGATATTGAATACGATGTATCGCCACTACTTTTCATTGCAAGCTCGAGCCAAAGAAGTATAATGTTTGAGAATCTTTCGCAAGGAATTTTCAGCAATTCTAATCACTTTCTATCTCGGGTCGAACAGGACAAGTGACTTTGCCGGATATCACGAGATTTGAACTTCAAAGGTCTCTCGAGGACTCGGAAAATTCGCATGGCTCGCAATTTAATCGTCGCTCCCTTATCGAAAGAGATGTCCAGCCTCCCAACTTCATTCATGTATTATATTCTCAAGAGGATTCAACGAGGTCGATCCAGGAATAAAGCTGCATCGCCGCAGGCGATTTCCTTTATTTCTTCCTCGCTTTCTCGCGCTCTCATCCCAACCCTCTTCCGAGCCTCTAATGCTCATATTATATAGCCCCACAGTTTAATTAAACCCTCTCATTCAATCGCTAGCCAACATTCTCTTCCTACTTACAGTGAAAATCGTTATGTTCGGCCCAATATATATATGTATATATATATTCGTTCAGCCCGTTGTCGTAGGCATCTCGGGAAAGCTTGAGATCAAAATTGCATATTGATGGTACGAGATAACAAGTGAAAATTTTCGGTGGATCTGTCGATAGAAAATACCGATCGATGGCTTCAGATAATAAGAGGTGGATAGAGTGAGTACGAGCGTATTCATACTATTTTGGTGCTAAGCCGTCTATGTATACGTATATATAGAACTCTGAAATAAGATTCAGGTAACTATTTAATTAAGTTCTGTCGTACTGCTCGGAACGATGGACGAGCAAGCTGGAGAGGTATATCGTATCGCAAGCGACATTGTACAGATAACAGGAGAACATTTCATCGAGAATATTGAATATTGGTCGTAATTTTAGAGGAAATTTTCATTATCGAGAGTGAAAATTGGCGTTTCCCTTGACTTTTCATATATATCTCTCGGTACAGAATTTTTCTTAATCAAGTCAGTAGAAAAAATTAACTCAACTGCATGATAATATATTGAATCGTTAATTCTTGAAATAGTCGAAGTCTTAATTCAACGATGGATTGTATTAGCAAGGACGCAATAACGTATCATAATCATGATACATGGAAAAATGGACGTTAAAATTTCGATCTCATTTTTTCGGATATTGCTGATGTCACAAAATTGATTATTGTAAAGAAAACGCATATGGCTATATGGGACTTATCTGTGTGTCAGAATGAATTGATCTCTTTCGATACCCGCATCTTCTCTTCGATTACGAAAAAGACGTGTAGAAGAGATACATGAGGGGTGGTGATCGTAGATCGGTATATTACAATTCTTCGCCATTCAATACGGGCAGCAACGTCAAATTTTCCGGAGTTTTTGCGATGCCACATAACGTTTCCGTTCACGAGTAGATGTATATGCACACGGGCTGTTGGATAGGACTTCCTTTATGGAATAGTAGCTGCCATTTCGGAGCGAGTGTAAAAAGAGAAGAGAAAGAGAGAGAGAGAGAGAGAGAAAGGAGTGAGAGCACCGAGATCCTTTTACACGGCATGTGAAGCGAGGAGATGCAGATGAGTGACAGGATAATCCTCGAAAACACGAGTTCTCCTTGCCATGCTTTTACGAAAACTCGTCTCTCGTTGCAAACGTCACGACCACTTCTATATCTCTCAGCAAGAAATAAGCTTTCCATGGACTTATATATATATATATCATATGTACGATGAATATTCCGCAGTGTCTCGGACGCATACAGATGGATTCTTCATGCATTTGTATTATCACACATCAACGTATATTATATTGGAAATTCATACCCTGTGCTGCGAGATGCGTCAGTGGAAAAGGATTTGTTTTTGCATAAAATAAAAAAATAAAAATTGTAAAACTGCTTGAAGTGGAAAAATTTTTTAAATCATTTTTTTTTGTCAATTCATCGAATAATGCGAATTTTTATTCTAAAAAAGTGTTAAAATAAATTAATTAAAAAAATTAAATTACGGCAAGTATACTTTACTAATTATAATTTACGAATTCAACCGAATTATTATGTGCCATATGAGTATTCATATAATAGCTTGCAAAAATAAGATCAATGTGTTAGCTCTCGGTATCCAACTAATCCTCTGCAATGCTGCGATCCGTATGCCAGAGGAGGCTCGACCACATACGCAAAAATATAAACCTCTGACCACACGGGGCTATAGATCTTTAACCTCACGTTTGATTATAATACACGTGTATGCGTAGATTGTTGAGGAATTCCTTTGCGGTAAGGAAATACACCCGGTAGTTTATATATTTTGTGTCGTACTCCTATATGAGGATTAATTTGACTGAGTTAATTTGAATGGTATGTACAGGGTGTCCAATAGGAAGGTGTGAAAACTAATAAATTGGTATTTTGCAATAAATAAAGGAACCAGATCAGTGGAATTTTTTTTTAATAGAAGAGAGTTGTCATTTTTATTTTATGTCAATTTATTACAAAAAAACGATGTTTCCATAGAAAAAATTATATATCTAAGCAAATACTAAAAAAAATGTCAAAATCAATGATAAATATTTTCAAAATGTGAGCTATTTGAATCACCACATTAGAATTTTCAAAAAATGACGTAGAATATTGTGCAACGACGATTTGCTTATTTTTAAAGCTTGAGCGGCTTTACGGATTGAAGACTGAGGATTTTGTTCAAAATAGTCTTTAACTGCTTTAATCATTTCCTCTGTAGTTACCGAGGTGGAAGGGCCTGACAAATCTTTTTTACGGTCCTGTAATGTTCCGTACTCTTTAAAATTATCGATTACTCTGCAAACGGAAAAAAAAAATAGTTACAATCTAAAAAATTTTGAAACATGAGATCTTTAGATCTGATTGTTCATAAACCTTGATATAAAAAATATTCAATTCTTACGTTCTAAGAGTAGTTTCGCTTCTGACTTTTTTACTTCCATACTTCGTACGAAAGCCTCTGAACGCTTCACTATAAATTTTCCCTCTTGAATAATAACATTCAATGAGAAAAACTTTTTCTTCGATAGTTAGCTCACTCATTTTTAAGAAGACTGTCCGCTTTCTACCACAGCTAGAATATAACTGACAGGTCTCAGGTACAAATTTCTGAAACGCAGGGTTCCTTACAATGTTAATACAGACGTAATGCTATACAGACGTATTGCACTTTTTTTCAGGCTGGATGTGTCCGTTTAACGTCTACAATCACTTAAAATAGAGACGCAGAAAGACATACTCGATTGATGATTAAGTATTAAGTCGTATTAATGCATCGAAACTTCTAGGACTCAAAAGGGCCAACTCCTCATAATTTAACACGTAAAGTGATTTAAAGTTATTGGTTCCGCAATTTTGATTGATAGCAGCTAATATATTCAAGTAATAGAGAGAATCCTTGGACAAATCTGAAGGACTTCGAATGAATTAGTAACAGTTATATGGAAAGCGCGCTCACACACACAGATAAAATGAGTCTGGCACAGGATATTAGTTGCACCGAGTATATATACATGTATCAATTAATCTCCAGTAAGTTGTGACTATACTAATTATTAAAAGGATTTTTCTCAAATGAAACCATTATAATTCGACATTTATAAATGTCCTCATTCAGCATGATCTAATATTCCTTCTCCAGGAGTATCGTCGACACTTCAAGATCTACAGAAGGAGGAACATTTATAACCACGTAATTTCAAGCTCATAATTATCATAATGCATGTCATGAAACGTTTGTGAACGAGCGCGTATCTATTTCAGCGTTAATTCACGATTGTATTACAATGCATTCTCTATCATGATGATCATTTTTCGTTGTTTCACGTTCTTTCTGGAAAAAATATTTTCCCCGACTAACGGGCTATAAATTACAAGATTATTATCGTTGACCGCTTTCCGCAGGAAAATTGTATTGCGCGAAAATCTAATTGTACGAGCAATTAAATTTTTATAATTAACGGCCAGTTTAAGATGCTACAATGAAATATTTTCTACTCAGGGTTAATTGATTAATAAGTGAAATAAATTTTGGAAAACTGCATTTTTTTTATTCGATATCTTTCATTTACATTTCAGGAGTCTTGGTAAATGAGCTCTAACGGAAGTGTATTTTCAGAATTTAATGCACTTTCATGTAGATAACTAATGTATTTCCGAATTTTATGTCAGTGTATGAAGTTTCGGTCGTAAACAGTCATGTACACGAAGACATGCTGTGTGTAATCTGTTCGTATATGTTCGATGGAGATTGGCCCATGTGGCTTGCCCTCAGGCAAGTATCATCGTATCGTTAAAATTCTAGCAGAGTTACGACCGTTACAGAATACGATCTCGCGGTTTTATTTAAGGGTGCACGATGATCCATCGGAGCCTTGCAGTTTTGTAAAAACGGAAGCTATAAAAGTAGAAGTCGCTTCGGTGGTTTTCGAACAGAAAGACCATTACGATAACATCTGTAGTTCTCGTAAGTTTATTTCCAGAATCCAGAGGGCCCGGAAAATATCTCTGCTCGAGTAATAATTTTTTTTTCCCGAATTTGATGATGGTTGGGATGCCCCGTTTAATCTTTGTACATTCATACGTAAGGGGTCTATTGTAGTATGCACTTATATATGATATATTGACTGTTCAGAATCAAAAGGGCGGACCGACATGATTTAATAAGTAACATACTGCTGTGTGTTACGTCGGTTTGCTTTTCAGTTAGCATTTATATGAACAACCCACGGTCGATTAAGAGCCAACGTATTGTATCACGCTATAATCACACGTGCACTCGCGTCTGGGCATTGACCGAATTCTCCATACCCGTTTTTCTCTATATGATACGTCATGGAGCAGCGTGTGTACCACCAAACAGCATTCCATACCCTATAATTTATAGGTTGATATAACGTGCCAGCACCACGTGACGTCTCGTTCCATCAGGTTTATTAACGCTACCGTTTCATTAGCAATTATATACTCGCTTAGCAAACAGAAAATTCAATTATATTATATACCTGCTCGAGATGTGACGTCTGGCATAATTCATGACGTGTAAGCAATACGAGCGAATCTCTCTCTCTCTCTCTCTCTCTCTCTCTCTCTCTCTCTCTCTCTCTCTCTCTCTCTCTCTCTTTCTCGTACACGTGACAATAATTTTATTTTTAAAGTCGACGTATTTCCGGTAAATACATTTGAAAACAAAAATTTTTACATGACAAATATATTCCGACGAAAAGGTGCATAAATGACATAAATGCGATCAAAATTCATTTACACAACGATAAATGATTACAAAACGATGAAACAACGATAAATATTTTTGCGAAAAAACCGGTAGACATTATCGCAAATTATTTTTTACTGTGATGGTGGGCAAAATTCGCCGAAAGAAAATCATTCAAGATCTTCTGATCACATATTGACGATTCATTTTTCCAAAAGAATTATTCTTAAAAGTTGAGATAATATGTTAATTATCATTCTGCAGGGTTCCACTTACGCCTCAGGGCACGGAAAGTCCTAGATCGATAATTCTTTTATTTTAGTTTCACGATTTTTATTTCATGAGAATATAAAGTTTGATTGAACGAACGTTTGATTGAATGGAATGAACGGAGAGGCTTGAAAGACAAAGAGAGTTAAACTCGTTTGTGAGAGAAAAGGGCGGTATATTCTTTGCAAATCGAGGACGACGCTATACATACTATGCAGATTTGTACGAGAAGAAGCGAGAGTGCTTCGAGAACGAGCTGAGAAGAAGCGCTGAATTTTCGTATCATGAATATTTTTCATGAAATATCGTCGGTATAATGGTTTTTCCTGTATTCTTATCGTTGGTTGTACCGGTGGTTTATATCAATGAAAAAAAGATCGCTAGAGCGAAAGAAAGCGAAAAAGACGGAAAAAATGTGAAAAAAGGTAAAAAATCACTCAATGGGATGAAATGGAAGAGAATATAGCGGAAACGAGAATTTTTTTTTTTTGTTGAAGTCGCAAGACGCCCCTTTCTTGATTCATGCAAGAGCGGAAAAACTATATATATACATGGATATAGTTTTTCACCCTTTCCACTGGCCTCGATCTCATTTCTTCTCTTTCTCCGTCTCCTTAACCTACTCTTTACCATTAATATCGCATATCGAGTACTAAACTCCCGTCCTTCTTTCCTCAACGACCAGTATATTTGTTTACGATTTCCCATATTTTTCCTCATAAATTCAATCTGAGTGAGCAGCGTCATCAGCCCACACGTCTATTGTGTCCGACCCCTTTTAATCTTCCACCATAAATATATCTATGTGTGATACACGTGTTCATGTATACATACCAACAAAAACTAACGGTATTTGTGCTATTGCATCGGCAGACTTGAAGCAGAGATATTGGGAGAGCTCTCACCATCAAATTTTTCAAAAACCTGAGATTATTCGTCGGCTTTTTTTAGCGATAGCTAAAAAAAACTCCTGACATGGCTTCTTGACAGAGGAAAGCTTCATTTTCTTGAAAAAAAAAAAAAAAAAAAAAAAAAAATCGAAACGAAACAATCCTAAACACATGACGGGACACATGACGGGACGGAGCGAGCCAGGGAATTTTTTTAATTGTCAACGTTATTCTCAAATTTCTTAGCAAATAACCGATAAATGCTTTTAAAACTTGCGATAATTTCCAGTTGAAACTAATGCCACGAATATGTAATACAACGCCCACGCAATTTGTTATTCCTTCGATTCGGGAATTAAAGTTTCACTACGGTCGACCTTTATATTTCGTAAATATTAACCGTATCTACTCTCTATTTCCCTTGAAAACTGTTTCCTTTTGGCGCGGCTCGTACTTGTATAGGAAAAACGAGGGCGAGAAAAGTGGAAGAGTTTTGCCCGAACACGGACGTCATCGGTGCTGCTGCGCTGTCCCGACGATTTTACTCTAGAATTTTTTTTTTCCCCCATCGTCCCTTTCTCATTTCGTTTTTATTTCGTCTCTATCTTTTCATTCCTTTTTCCTTCCAGTTCACTCTTTTGTTTCTGCTTCTTCGTGCTTTTTTTTAGCTCCTCCACGCTTCTCCTATCAGCTCGTATACGTGCGAATGGGATTTTCTGATAGTATACTTTTAATTTGATTTGCTTCAAATTGAATGCTGAATTCTCAATGATCCGTTAAATCGTGCTGGCTCGTGCAGCACGCATATGGAGCACCGGGATTTGATACGACTTGATAGTGGAATATCAAAATGGTTAAAATTAGATTAGAGATTGGAAGAGAAGATTACTATGAGACAAATTGGTTCGACGAATTGCTTGGAATTCTTATCGAGTTAGGCAATATTCACATATACATACGTATTGTATGTAAAAGTACAGTGTACAGTGCATCACTAAGAAAAATATTTTAAAATATTCACTTAATTGTGGTCGCGATAATCAAATAATAGTCGTGTTTCATCAGCTCAAAAATATTTTACGATCCACCTGCAGCCATAATTGAGCCAATTCAATCGAATCTTTTTTTCCTTCTCGGTGCATGTTGAAGAAAATTCGGAGAAGAAATTATTCACGAGGCCGAATTTAAGGCTTAAACCAGTGTGATGTGTGGCTCTTAATGGCCAGGACTCTCGTACAAATTCTATACGCATATAAGCGGATCGAACCGGGATTTTAATGACGCGGTAAGCTAAATACTTTCTATAGTAGTAGTTAGTCGTGAAATAAGAACTGCTCCTTCGATATGTTTAACAATATTTTAGCGGAAACTATGTTGAAGAATCTCGTGCAAATAACATATAGACAGAGTATACGAGTGTTCAACGAAGATTTTGATCAATATGTTAATATCAAAAGGTCTCACTCTGCTAAGGAGCTACAATCACCAATCAATGAATAAACTACGGCTATAGTATTCGACTATATGCCCATATGAGTGTCTAGATTTTCAAACAAAAAGTGCACGACTAATCATAGGCGAATATACGTCGATCTTCAATTCTTGATTGTCCTTCTCCGATCGCAATTACTCATCATCAGACCCAACCGATATAAAGGAAGATGTATGTGGCGAGAATTGAAAAAAGACACAAAGTCAAATGAGCTTTTTCGTTATTGGTAATACATTCATTTATCATTCTCGTGCCCACATGGGACAAAAAGTAATGTGTGAGCACGTATAGAAAACCATGTGTGTATCCATATTATATACCTAAATATTTGTATACGACTAGGCAAATATAGCGAAAGATCGTTTAATGGTGGCAAGGAGAGCATATACACACAGAGTAGTCTGGTGGTAAGGCTATTGGGGCACGTCCATGGGCTCGGGGATGAATATAAATGGTCTTTTGCAGTACTAGACATAACGAAATCCTCGTCATCCGGGAAGATTCCTCGTATCCACCGTTTATACGGGGCACGTCTATGCAACTATTGCTTGCAAACAAAACGACCTAACCCGCATCAATTTCCATGTCAAATACAGCGGGTTAAAACCTTCAGTTATCTAACGGTCGATAGAAGTGTATATATAAAAGTACAACGTTACGCTCTTTACGAGATCTATACCCTCATCGGCTTACTGTTGATTTCTCATTCTAGTCAGCTCTCGTGATCATTAATTGACCTTTATCCCCGTAACGCTGAAACCCGAGAGCGGTTAGTTCGATCGATACAGCCCGATATCTCACGGGGCACTGGAATCCCGTTGGCTAATTGGATCCCCGCACGTGTGCAGATGGAATTTTTATCGGGGAGAGCAAATTCAAATCACCACTCTCAAATCGCAACGGCCCAATTTGCACAGCGAAAGTAAAACTTCCGCGGGATCATATGCGATAAAAATATAAAATTAAAAATGGTTGTTCAAATTTTCAATGATTATTTCTGTTATTATTCATGAAAACTAGTTTATACGCTATCGCGAATTCTTCAGTGTATAACATTTATATACGTGTATATACAATTCTCTCGAGTTACCATCCACCAATCCAAATCCAATTAGTATACCACATATGGAGAAATGTTTTTTTTTTTTTTTTTTTTTCGATCATCGGCTGTCTACGAGCCAATATTACTTTTCAATTCGCTCGTCGATTCATCGAAGCAGAAAATAACCGATTGAATATTTTCACGTTCGTTGGTTACTCATTTGATTGCGTATTTCTCTCGGCAACTAATTGACGTCGATAAATGTATCGGGATTTTTTTCTCCATTGTCTTAAATTTTTTCGTCGATGACAGAGAGAGAGAGAGTAGGAAAACTGCAAGCGACTATGGAGAAGGCAGTTTTAAGATAAGTAAATGACTCAATTTACACGTAAAGACTTACATGTTACATATGGTCCATTTTTAGTTGGCATACATTTTTGTCCAGAAAATAGTCGATGATTTACAACTTTCTCTGAATTTTCACGTATAAATATGAAAACATAATAATATCTATACATCTATATAATATATATATATATACAGTAAATAAATCTCTAGAAACGCATAAGCAAACGCAATGTCGTTACAGCGCGAGCATATAGTTCTTCGCGGTGATTTATATGATACCTCACGAACCTTGTGAGTTTCTCGCTACTCGTCGTAAAATAGAGAAACAAACGAGAAATGATACAATTCCTGCAGAGCGATTGCACCTAAAAGTATGAATCCACCTGTGCCCTTTCACACAAAAGCTCTCCCGTGCGTGTACATAAGCAGCCTCAATTAAGCGACTTTGTATTTTCACTCTTGCCAACAATGCAGTAGCCACAGGAAAAAAACGAGGCTGTCATCTCCCTCTTACGATATAAAATTTTATTTAAGCTTCTGCGACAATTAAACAAGGATCGTTTGTCCGATTATATCCCGCTAAGACTTTCATCATTGTTTCAATTTTTATTTTTTCATAAAGCGTAGGAAATTCTTTAATTTTTATCGCAATTGGCAAGAAAAAATTATTTTTTTTTTACTTTCTTTTTTACTCGAGACGATGTCAGAGAAAAAATTGAAAAAAAATCGTCATTGTTATAACGTTCGTATACGGTTCTTATGTTTTCAGGTAATGTATTCGTGATAGCGGCTATACTGCTCGAGCGCAATTTGCAGAGCGTGGCGAATTATCTGATTCTTTCGTTGGCCGTTGCGGATCTGCTAGTCGCATTACTCGTAATGCCCCTGGGTATGTAATAATAATTCAGACCCATTCAGACAAGTTTATGTGTAAAAGCGGAAATAGCGATATTTCGATCGTGCATTCTAGAATTTAATTAATCTCAATTATTATGATAAACCGAACTACAAAGCACATATTTTTTTTATTATTCCCTACTTTTGTATGACATATATCTTCAAAATTTCTTATTAAGCCGGTCGTTATATAAAAATCGTCTACAAAGCCCGAGGGAAGTGCCTTGTGCCAAAATAATTTCTGAAGTGACTTTCAAGTGAAAATCAAGACGAGCCCTCGAGATTGTCGAATGGCAATCGCATATATATATATTCGACAAGACAATAATCTTCGAGATAGCACGGTAATTCATCGTTCACACGCCGTGTGGATGCATTGTTAATATGAATTGCCAAGCTCTCTCGGCTCTGTGATTCATTTCAAGATTACTGTGGCGTGACAATTTCCCAGATTGACTAACTTCGAGGCTAACTGCTCTTCGGGAGAAATCCCGAAGGGCATTAACATCTCTGGACACATAACCCGTCTTAAAGTTCATAATATGCATACATCGTATTTGAATACGTATTCTTGGCAAGTTTGTCGGTTATCCCGAGGATATTCGAGAGTTAAAGGAAGTCTCAAGGTATAATTCATCATGACGAGAATCACGTCGACACGAGGGAATAATAAGTGGGAATAAATTAAAAATTACGGCCAATTTTACATAATTTATCACGAGTCAAAAATTTCCTTTGAAGCTTCGTTGTCATAATGGCCCCTAATTATTAATTGAAAAGAAAGAGAGAGAGAAGATGCTAAGAAAAAAAAGGCTTAAAGTGTATGCAAAAAAGACAGTTTTTTTGTTAGTGTGTAATTGCCGACAGGAGCCGTGTACGAGGTGTCCCACGAGTGGGCTTTAGGACCGACCCTCTGCGACATGTGGACGAGTAGTGACGTACTGTGCTGCACCGCCTCGATCCTACATCTAGTTGCCATCGCACTCGACAGGTCAGTTTATACGCTTTACTTTCCCTTTCACGCTTTTACTTTTCATTTATTCCAATTGTAAAATTTCAATTTCATTACGTCACTCTCTATCTCTCTTGCATGGTCTCCGCGAATTGGATGATTCAACCTCTTCTGTAGATTAAAAAAATACCATATGAGATTAAAATTTTTGTTAAACTTCGTAGATCTTAAAATCGATATATGTCCTTGCCGAAAAAAGTCCTTCATGGGCAACATACAACTGAAAATTCGATTAATCTCTTTTGAACATGGTAGACAATTTATCTATATGGGGCGAGAATAGAGCGCGGGCGCAGGCGCGATAAACATTGTTCTTGATTCCAATGATTATAGCGGTCCGGTGATTTTTTAATCGATCCTTATAATTTTTTAATCAATATATTTTTGAGAAAATCGATAAACAACGAAATTTTTACTTTTTACATTAGTTATTTTAATCGTACCGCGTTCTTCGCCTTTAACCTACACCCCATCCTTTTAACCTTTATTCCTTTCGACTACAATAACCCTATATATACTACATTAATATCGAGAGTATACAAGCCAGAAGGTGTTTTCGAAAGTACACGAGCAGCTTTCAGTACTAATGATGATCTCTAAGCGCGCTGTTGTGGGTGGTTTTTTTTTTTTGTTCATATCAGTGTCGCTTTTGCGCCGGAAAATATTTTCAACGAAATACACGAAACTGTGATGTGGCCAGCGAGAAAAGTATACGCTGGCCCGTGCGTTATTCATCTCATGTAATCTACAATCCCTTATGTATATACATACGTCGTTTTCGGTATGGTCTTAAGCTGAGCACTTAAGCTGAGTCAGGCATTTCAGAGTATATTCGAGCACTATTTCAGGATTTTTTTTCGACGAAAAGACCCCTTGGGACATATGAACTGACTCGTTCTTTAGCTGTACCTGGGTTTAAAACCCAGGAAATAATTTTTTTTTTTTACTCCTTTTCTCTCTTCTCTTATCCCATTTGCCTCGGTTCTTTGATGTTTTTTTTTTCTTTCCTATCTTGATAATTTTTATCTAACGAAACATCGACGGACGCGAATTTTTTTTTATTCGTAATGATTTATATTTCATGAAATTCAAAGTTTAAGAGTTAAAATGATATATATTGTGTGCAAAGCTGTGCCAAGCTCAGATGAGACGAGAGGGTGAACGGCCGAGTGGGACACACGTGTGTCGTTTGTTCTAAAAACGTATAGCGTTAAAGTTACCTCTGGGGCAGGTAAAATTTCTCGGTAATCCATCGTGATCGGACTGCGCGATATGATAAGAGGTTAAACGATTGCCACTGACCGCTCGTGTTCGAGGAAAAAGCGTAAGGACACCTCTCCGCGTTTCAGAGGATTCATATATATGCGTTAAATTCGAGCCGCACACACGAACACTCGCGGATACCTGTGAAGCTGATAACGCGTTCGAGACTCTGTAACGAGCTGCCTAATGGACTAGACTTGACTTAACTTCGGCGGAAGGCATTTGGCGCGCAGCACACGGAACAGAGCAGGTACATGCACCCATATACCCTGTCGAGATTGCATCGGGCATTAATATAGCTCTTCTAACCCGGCTGTTTATCGGTCCACTTAGAAGTGACTTGGCCAGTTCATATAATGGTCCGAGATTGGATTAGGTTGAGTTGGGCAGATCTCGCGGTTCATTTTACGATGCTAAAATATCGCGACTGTTACAAATTACATGTAATACACGGTAATACCACGCAACGTTCACGTTCTATTCAAGCCTTTGAAAATTAATACTTTCTCCAAGATGCAATTTTTTTTTGGAAACTGATATACTCAGAGAAAATCGGAAATTTCAGCAAATCTTGATTATCTAGGCAGACGAAATCTTTGGTTATATATACTTTACATTTGTCAGCTGTACCAAATGACTGTTGAAGTAATCATACAGATATTGCGGTTGGTACTTGTTTCTGCTGTATTGTTGTAAAAACTGACGTAGAAAGCAAGAAGATGAAAATTCAACATTTCGAGGAACTAATTAGTAGACGAGAGATACAGAGTGGAGAGACTCTGAGAGCCAGCGATGTCTACCGACATGTCAGAAACCGGCAACCGGAAAAGTTTTTCCTTCAGAAAATTAGAAGAGCGTGAGAAGCGAGTGCTCAAGACACGGTCGGAGAAGAGGAAGGGTGACCGAGTGAGCACCTTAGTTAATTAGTTTAGGTTATCTACGAATACATATATACATACAAGTGGGCGAACAAGACTTGTTATCACAAGGTACAAGCCAAGACGTAAAAATTAAAATAATAAAAAAAATAATAATAATAACAAAATATATTCTTCGGCTAATTATTCGTTGAAAGTCTTGACAAGTGTAGTCATTAAAAACGCCGGCCCGAGTGAACTGAAACGTCGACTAGAGTGAGTGAAATGGACGCTGAGGGGTTTTGCACTCTCTGGTGAAGAGTTTCGACTTCTTTAGCCGTAGTTCCGCCAATTTTCCAGGCTGAACAGCACTTTTTACGCTCGAGGCGTTCAAGCACCGTTATCTTCAAGTTCCTCTTTAGAAAAAATCCAGGGCCCCTGATACGGCTTCATTATATATTGCATTTAAAAACCTGTTGATTATCACCGTACAATTTAAGATGACAGATGAAATTGTCCAATGTCACAAATGGACGATTTGTAAAAATTTACTTCGTAGGTCTATCAGAGATTGCCCCATATATGTATGCATGAGATAGATAGATATACATCATTGGGTCACTTGGTCTATTGGCTCACGTTTGGGCGTTGACTCGGAGAAGTTGAACAAAAAATAATACGGTTTCAATAAGAAGTGGCTTTCTTTGGGGGAAAAAAAAAAACTTATTTTTCATAAATATTAATCAAAAATGGTCTGCAGAGGGTAAACAAAAATCTACACGTTTTTTTCTTTTCAGAGTGCATGAATAACGAATAATTTTTTTTTTATTTTACAAATTTAAATCCTCATTTGCCATCGTCGAAAAATCGTCGTTACCCTTTCCAGCATTTTTACCAAACCTGAAGCACGTAAGGTCTTAACATTTCGTATGGTTGTTGTACCCAAAAAGCACTTCGCAATCTCAACGATGTATAGATTTTTTTTTCAGAACGAAAATTGACGTACCCGAAGTACGATGAAATATGTCATACATCCAGTCTTTCCATAACTTTACTTTAAGACACCATATATTCTCGATTCTTGATCGGGTTTGATAACCTGATAACTGTGCGCATCATTGCACAAATAAAGCTTAACATATTATCCAAAAGCTAGTTAAAGCCTGTGGTCGTATTAAACGTGAGAGTGGATACATGAGTGTGCGTATCGCTGGAAATTGATCGCTGATTGTGAAATGCCACTCAATGTTCTATCACGGGCACCGCAATAGTCCTTCTCTCTCTCTCTCTCTCTCTCTCTCTCTCTCTCTCTCTCTCTCTCTCTCTCTCTCTCTCTCTCTCTCTCTCTCTCTCTCTCTCTCTCTCTCTCTCTCTCTCTCTCTCTCTCTCTCTCTCTCTCTCTCTCTTTCCCTCTGTCTCTACTCTCCCTTATTCGATTAACTGCGCTTTCAAAGTTCAAGTACTCAACGAGCTAAATCGTGTGAGAGATTGCTGCCATGAAACTATAAACCACGCACGATGTGTGCCGTTAAGCCGGAAGATAACGGTAACACGGTCTGCCGTATATTGTGGAAACGCCCAAAATGCCCAATTAAAATGGTCTACAACGAGTTCAACTTGACGCCGAGAGACTCATTTGTACAAATAAACGTCAATATAATTATCCTTTTTTTGACAGTACATTTTCTAAGAATTTTTATGCCATACAAACTTAATGCTTTTTTTATGACAAACTTTCCAATTCTATATTTCGCAAAAATTTCTTGCAATCCTAGCGTAATGATGAATGAATTTCTTTGTATTTTTCGACCAATTCTTACTATACGCCAAATAATTTTTTTTTTAATATAAAATAGAAATATAACTTTTGTTTGCATTCGTCATGAATTGCACTAAAGAAGTTGAGAGTGATTTTTTTTTTTTTAATACCGCGGAGACTTATTCTTCATTTGTATGACAGTACTTTTTATTCTATATAGTTGCAGGACAGGACGTAAAAAATAACGAGCAAGTTTCGTTCATAATGAATTTGTACAGATTCCAACGAGACAAGTTAGATTTTTTGCATTGCTTCTTGGACAGTCGCACGAGAAGAAAAAAAAATATAAGGAGTAAACTTTTCCTCGCGAAATGGGCGCTTCAGCGTGGTTTTTCATTTTCTTGATTTTTTTTTCTCCCTCTCACGTAACGTTGCTCGCCCTTCCGGTATACCTCGTACAACTTGGTTGCATAAAAAGCATAAATTTCGAGAGAGTCGAGTTTCGAGCACATTCGCTTAAAACTACCCCACCAGTTGGTTCTTTCAAAACTTCAGACTATGCTCCGGTGCCAGTACGAGATTCCCGAGTTTGAAGCACTTGTATAAGAAGCCTACATGTATGCACGCCAGGCTTTCTTATTGTTAGTTTGGAGAATCACGTGAAGAGTTTGTACACTAATTACTTGAGATAAAAATATGTATAATACGTGGAAATTCGAAAATGTATAATCCGTGACACGTTACCTTGTTGAAGAGAACTGTACACTGGCATTATATGTTTCCATAAATCTTTATTTAGCTCCTTATTATAGCATGAAATCGACAGTATCAAATTAATAATAATAAAATAATAATTCATTGATCGTTTGGTTACTTGATTGCTTTAAAAAGGAGGTTTAAAATCACTCATGAATAAATAATAGGAAGGAAAAATAATCCAATTATCCATAAGAAAAGCATGAAGTATGATGAAAATGAAATTTTATGAAGACTAACTGACTGTAGAATAAATTTTTGAAAGTGTGAAATAATCAACAATACAATGACAAAACTTGTAGAATATTTATTCTAAACATGTTTAATTCACATTCATACAATGCTCCTCAACATCCCATTGTTAGTTGGGAGTTACAAACGTTGTAAAAAATAATCTACATCATTGTCCATCAAATTATATGTGATTTATCTGAATTAAATCACTGATTAAATTTATTTTCAATTAAATCACTTTCATGCGTGTACTTTATTTTATCATGGCTTCCCGTATCGAGCACATTATCGATGTATTACATTCACTTGACCACGTATATGCGGATAGTGCAAAAGATTTATTCGATCGGAATAGACGAGCCGTTAATCAACATAATTTCGTCTGACTTAGAACCTATATTTCGAAGCAATTCGTAGAGCTTGTTCATTATAGTTCATCATCCGTTGTCCGCGCTATAAACATATATAGCAGCGCGCCTGTGCACCATCTATTCACGTTAAATCCTTGATTACCCGAGATTAGAATTATAGTCCTTGCGTCTGCTTCCAGTGAATTCCCCGAACAAACGTTTTGAATTAGGAGTGAATTACGACGTGATATGGCTCTTGGTGCAACTCTGTATTTACGGGTACCACGGGCCATACAAATACGTGTAATTTCTGACGGTGGTCTCGTCGGGATCGCCTATCTCCGTGTATATCTCGAGTTTCACCGACGAGAGTACGAGTGTCGAGAGCCCTCCTGTACATATCGGTGTCCTATCAAACGGAAAGGCGTGACTCACACAACGTAACGGTTAAATTTGTGCCCTTAATACCCTCTTACCGGCGGTTGATTTACACGTTTTGACCAGAGTACGAGAAATCCCGGTGCATCACATTTATACGCTAACCCCCAACGTACCATTCGAAATGCCCAGCCCCAGAGAGCATACAAGAAAATATATATATGGATTAACATTATTCCCCGAGCAGGGTACATTATTTTTCTCGAACTTTCGCATTTTGTTCTATAACTATGAAATCTTGGAATAACGTTATTTTTCCCATGGCGATGACGGAAAAAAATGCTACATGCCACTTTTACTTAATTTATCACTACGTCCACGCGGTAAAACAAAAAGAGGAGAAAATTGCAAAATTTTTCGACGGCTATTTACTACGTTTCATTGTCGGTTAAAGTTGAACGTTCAAAATGGATGACCCGTGAATCTTGTTTTTTTTTTCAAGTTAAATACCTTCGTTCGCAGTATACGATGATACCCTGAATCAGTGAGTACTTACATATATGTATATATATTATATACATAGAGATATATTGCAGTGGATGCAATTCAGACAAATTTTCGTGAAAGCACTACGTATATCTTGGTCGATCAACTAAAACACACGAGAGTAATCCGCCGAGCAGTGCATCTCCCGCTTCGAGAAAAATCCCAGCGGTATCATCAGTAAGATGGAGAAAGAGAGAGAGAGAGAGAGAGAGAGGGAGAGAGAGATAGGAAGATGAATTGCGAGAGTATATGTATATATCGAATGATGGAGTATTTGTATACGATAAAAATAGCTGTTCGAGCATTTTCCAATGGTTGCAGTACTCTGGCTCATCTTTTAAGGCTCTTTTAACCGTGGCACGATAGAGTGCATATAAAATATCTGTATAGCTGCGAAGAGCTTTACTTTTTAATCGCGTTCACTGAACGGTGTAATTTACAAATCGATCGATTACAATCTTGCTACACTGAAGTTCACTCGCCTACACGCGAATCATTCAAATGAAAAAAAAAGTATATGAGGATAATTACGATTAACGATCCGGGGAATCGCAAAACGAAACTGGTCCACGATAATCGGCACTTTATATATATACCAGGTCATACGCCCTAGACTAATCGCAATAACCGATAATCCCAACCGATCGTATACCCACCGGGATTCATATACCTACCGAGACTTCATAGAGGCGCGCCCTTTCCCGAATGCATTCGATCAACGAGAGAAGTCTTTGTGGGCTGGCTATATCTCGTAACGGAGACCGAAAACGTGTTATTATAACCACCGTGTTCGTACCATTGATTTGATTAAATGAACTGGAATGTATATTCATCACACCTCAGCAGTACGTGATTACAAAAAAAAGTACCTATCTCATGCTGATGAATTGAAATGTAACCCTCTCGTTTTTCAATTTATTACGAAATGATGGGGCATGCCTCAGCATAATATCAGACGTTGCGGAAGTGATTAAATTTGAAAAAAAAATTTGACAAATTAAAACCGTTTTTGAAAACTTGCTGATACCATGAACATGAATTTTTGGTCGTGAATATGAATCAGCTATAATTTTTGTACATCAGCATAATGAAGGTGTGTATTGCGTTGCTCTAGTTTGAATTTTTCATGAGCAACAACCGTTGCATATCTGTTTCGGCAATTTCTCAAATAAGATATTCCATTACTGGAGATTCATTATTAAATGTGGACACACCTTGGTGCAACTATATTTCGTAAAAAGCTTGCTGCGATACTTCTCTATATGGAAATCTAGCTAGTGATGGAAATCAGAAACTATGCATGAAAGCAGCCTGCAACAGAGAGAGCTTTGAGAAAAAAAAATGTGCCATTCTGTCGTCGCTTGACGTACAAATAAGTCTGTTATTTTATGACGAAATAACTAGAAACTTGTGTATTTTAAAACCGCTATTTCCACATGCTTAATAATCATTAGCAGTTGAATAGAGAAAATTATATAGCCTCGATATACGTTAATTTGTCTCAAACGAATAACACGTTGCATGTATCCAATAGATGAAAGTACGAGAATTTCGAGGTGCAGTAGCTACGTGTTATCTATGCGTGGCGCTTCACGCTCTCTCTGGAACTTATACCCAAATATATATATATATATATAATGTGGATGGCGAAATATATGGGGAAAAAAACGATTCGCTGAGGGGAAAAATATAGTAAACTCAAATACCGAAAATGAAAGCCTCTTATATTCTGCACATATCATTCGAAATCGGGTCAATGCGTTCACTTCATCAATTCGTTCGTCAGTTTCCACATGGGCGAGTTTTCGACGAATGCACACGCTCGTGTTATGATTTTCTCCGTCTCTCCCTCTCTCTCTCTCTCTCTCTCTCTCTCTCTCTCTCTCACTCTCTCGCTCTCTCTCTCTCTCTCTCTCTATCTATCTATCTATCTATCTAATATATCGAATGAGTTCTACATTTGCATTGAAGTTTCGTGTCTCTAATGAATAAGGCACGCAGGCAGATGCACTATGTTAATACATATTTTGCTCTGTGTATGGTAAATTCAAGCAAATATACTCGCTATTACAGTTCTGCTATAACGCAAGTATCTCTATATATATATATATGCAATACATATGAGGAGAGATACGAACGACATAAACTGTGTGGTAGAGAACTCTCTGGTAATGCCTCGATTCCCTTACTAGCTAACTGACTCGCTCTCTCCATCTACGTGGTAGATGGAAAATCGTCGAAGGGTTATAGTGCCTCAGGCACTCGGACGCGGTAGTTGCGGTTCGACGCTCCCGGGATAATTCAACGAACCTCATAAAGGTCAAACCATCCACCCCAACCCCATTCCTCGCATTGATGATTTTCATCGAACATGCGATGTGCAAACTGTCATTCTCATGAATGCGCTCATGTCAGCAGAGTAATCTCACACGCGGCGGTAAACGCTCGACTAACATGCCTTTGGTAATATAATTTTCGAACGAAACTGTTGCGAACAATTTCATATAATTGTATGAATTTTTGTGGAGCATCAATCATTGCCGTCATATGTATCGCAGTGAGGTCGCTTCATAAAAGACTAATTTATTTCACGTTTTATTTTTTATTCAAGGCCCAGTACAGTCAATCCAACATATAAGATCCTGCATTTTGGGTAGGCAACGATTTTTTTTTTGTTACGTAGGAGGGAGGGGCGTGAGTATAAAACTCATTGTCAGTTTCCGGGATTGGTGGTGTTGTCATTGAAATTAAGGGTACATCGTGAAATTAACGGTGCAATTATTTTTTTATTTATCTCCGTAACCGTGAGTCTGAAGAAAATTTTGTACAGATGATTTTTATAAATAATTCAATTATCTACTGTCAATGATCTCATTGTTTCACGTAAAAGCTCTCGAGTACTCAACACCAACAATGTGTTACCCTCTTAAGGGCTTACTTACATTGGCTTTGAGCAAACGTCTACTTTCGTATAGACCATTTGAATATATGTCTACACACCAGGGTTGCCCAAATAATTACGAGCAATGACGGGAATTCCAATTTGATGGAAAAATGAAGATTGAAGATATCTTCGTACGTGTTTTACATTGGCAGTTCAACACGTCCGTATTATAAATATACCCACTCTCGTCACAATATTCCGGTATGAATTTCAAGGGGCGCTAGTTCACGACGTCACTATATGCAGAGCACACAAGATTTTCGCGCTGCAGTGTGTCCTATCAACCACCATAAACTCACGCATGCAACATTCCCGAGTAAATGCATTTACGTATTCATCAAGGTACAATGATATCTTCGCATGTACGTTTAAATATGTGCACGAATATGTGCAGCGCACATGTCGTCCTCCCACGACATACATTCAACCATATGGTACAACGAACTATTTTATACCCTATGACTCGGTTTACATGGGTAAAGCAGGTAAAGGGTCGAAATTGTAATCTACATTTTGGCAGTAAAGTGCATGTTGCATATTGTACAGATGCAAGCGTCGTTTATTGATCGACCTCAAAGGTATCAAACATCAAACATCCGTTGGTTCAACCACCACCAAGAGTAACACAAAATAAAATAATATGAAACTGACCGTCATCAATCCACCGAGAATATCAGGACATACATTCGAGTTACTTTGCATTAAGTTAAACGATTTTAGCCACCAGTTAATTTTTAGCACCAGCCAAAAATCTCTTCTGACAATGAGTGATATCGAATAAAATTTAAAAAGTATAAAAAACGCTACTTAATTACTTTTTTTAGGCTAGCCTTTCGCGTACTTAATGAACGGGAAGTGACAGTGTTACGGATCGGCAATTTGTTTGTTTGTACAAAAATGAAAATGTAAAAGATGCGTCAATCATAGTCCCAATCTACTCTGGCGGCCCAACTTCCGATCGTCATCAGTGTACATTCATATATATTACTATAATGGATATAACAAATAATGCGGAACTTAATGATAACAGAGTATACGATCGAGGAATTGTGGTATAAAATGTTTATAGAGTGCATCACATATTACGAGTACCTTGAACATTCCATGTGCCTCCGTCGGTTAATATATCACGATGTCTGCGTGGACCAGACCGAAATCTGGGAAAATTCTCCATTTACTACAGATATATATATAATATGTATATTTCTTACTAATGTTATATGTGCTCACATATATATTTACATATAATATATAAGGCACCATACAATTTGCCTTAACCTGACGCTTATACCCGCAACGTATTTCTCCTCATTGTTCGAGCGGCATTGAGCTGCAGCACAAGAGAAAGAGAGAGAGAGAGAGAGAGAGAGAGAGAGAGAGAGAGAGAAAGAGAAAACTACCCCATTTCGGGTGCATGTTCACATTCTAGGCATTGTTTGAATTCAACCCTAAAATTATTCGAGACTTCTATGGACAATGGATTTATCACAAATTGTGCTAAGCAAATTTTATTCGACTCGATCAAAATTTCGTTATTCATGCGAATTAGATGAAATTAAATGTGTCGACTATAGGAGAATTTTTGGCTCGGCCAAATCGCTCTCATTTCAATCGTATACAATTATGCGCGATAAGAAGAAACCTCCCTATATTCATATCGAATAAAACTACCTTTCTCCCTGAACTGATGGGGGAAAAAAAAAACATCTTACGACTCTGAGGATCCTGCAACTTTAAAAAAATTTGTACTACACAGACCAGTAGAGCTCCTCTTAACTCCGCGCATAGAGAGATAGAAGGGGAAAAAAAACTCGTAAAAGCGAATACATGTTGTTTCGAAGTAAACGAGAGACATGCATTGAAAGGTAAAACGAGAAACTGCATGGTCGTGGAGAACTAAAAAGACACTCGAAACTCTCAAGAGACAAATAAAATTTTCTGTACGAGGAAAAAGAATTGTATGTATACATATGTATTATACGATCGTATATACATATACTTGACCACAAACTGATTCGTAAAGTGCAGGAAGAGAATTTATACGAGTTACGTGTACACAATCGAATCTCGACGATCAAAGAAAAGAGTGGCCAGCAAAGCCGTTTTCGCGAAAAGAAATCGAGAAAATCGCAAACGAACCAAACGAATGGTCGAGAAAAGAGGCGGTAGGGTAAAATTGGGTGCGTTATACGGTTCAGCTAACAGTTGTATATAGATACGTATGGACAATCCGGTATTGGCAATGGGGAGACTCAATAGCCAACAAATTCTCGAGGATTGCTATCGTCATCCTGTGATCCACACGATTTAAACAATTCTTCTGTCGTTCGTTTGAGCTGAATCGAGTTTTTGAGCTTGGAGCGAGAGTTCTACTATCTCAGGGAGCTGGAACGAGAATACGCGAAACAGACGAAATTGAATTTTATTCGGTGGACCGGAGACCAATAATATCGGATACGGGATATCCTTCGTCTTTATATCACCTTCGCTTGATTCTCTTCTTTTTCTTCGCCATCTTGACCAATTCATATAACGACTCACACATACTCTCCGATCCAAACAGTTGTCATTTCGCTCGTTTTTTTTTTATATATATTAGATGTTCTGAACACTGAAAAGATCATCTCGGTTGTTTTTTTTTTTTTTCATCGGTATAGAAATCATGGTAAAGATAATTTATTTCAACTTTCCATCCAGATGATTCATTAGCCGTTAATTGCTCATGACCGCATGTATAAGTATCACGAGAGAGCAATTTTGTCGACGCTACTATATAATAGCGTATTTATCCCAAAAATCTCGATTTGATCGTCGTCGAAACGATTTCACTATATATCGTCTGCCAATTGCGCTCGAATTTCCGGTGTTAGGACGTCGACAAAGCAAAATCGACCGTTCAATGTGCCTCGACGAGGCCCCCTGTTGGAAATTTCGCTCACATTTACTGATGGGGAGTATATAGAGGATTCAACACATTTACGATATATGGAGAGCCTCTGTCGGCCAGCTTGGATATTCGGTTTAACGTAATGACGTGAATCCGCAGAGATACGGCGAGAACGACGAGAGAGAGAGAGAGAAAGAGAAAGAGAGAGAGAGTAATAAAGAGATCATAAAGAATGCCAGATTCGCTTTTGCAAAATCATAAAAATATAAACCTTTGAAGTATCAAAGAGGCAAAAAGTTTTTGCATTGGAATCAACGAATAAACCCATATTATTCGATATCGATACTTGGAGAATTTTTTTAAAATTTTTATCGTCTCGATAATAGCAAACGATTTTCATTATCAGTACACAACATTTTCATAAAATTGAGAAATTTGTATTGGGAGAGTAAAGTTTGTTATAAATTTCACAAAACGAATTTCGATGTCCAAGATAATCCAATAAAATGTTTTATTTTTAATCGTCTTCTTAAATTTAGATCATTCAAGTAAAACGTCATTTTTCAGGTACTGGGCGGTCACGAACATCGACTACATTCATCAGAGAACAGCTCGTAGGATAGGCGTGATGATCTTCGTCGTATGGATGCTGGCGTTTTTCGTCTGCATTGCTCCTCTTCTAGGCTGGAAGGACATCGATTGGGAGAACAGAGTGGTGCTCGAAAAATCCTGTCGCGTGAGTCAGGATATCAGCTATCAGGTAAATCACTCAGGACGCCATTTTTACCCCTCATATTTTCATCTCATGCCATTGATTTCACGCTGCTTTTGTTAGGAAAGCGTTTTTTTTTTTTTTTTTTTTTTCGTTCCATATTCTTATGTACTATATATTTTTAGCCTCGAAAAAATAATCAACCATAATTCCTCCTCAATCGCGTATAATATAATTGAATCTCTAGCCACAGATTGGTGAAATGCGTTTTCGCGATTTTCGTGCATGCAAATTCTCATTATCGCAGTTATAACGAGGCGCGGTGTTATTCAAATCCTGCATAAATATATCTATATTTATATACATGTATATAACGGCGCTCTTCGTCATATTCTCATTACGTGTCGCGACCCCGACTTCCGAGCTGCGTGTACACAAAATAAAAAATACAAGCATAAAACCTGATTACAAATGCGACCAGCAACTATTTTTAATGTAATTATAATTTTTTTTTATCTCGTTATTTCGCGCTGTATGCAAAACGCAAGAGGGAAGGATCAAGTGTGGGTTTTATATTTAAAAAAAAAAATTTTTTTTAAAGAACCCAGAAAAATATAAACTTTGCGTATGCGTATAAGGGGCATTCCAAATCAAGGAATACGCTACTTTCTATTTTTTTTTTTTTTTAGCAAAAATTTCTTACATTTTTTATGCCAAGTCAACATTTTTATTACAGGAAAAGTATGAAACATAGGCTCGATTTTTTGCGACAACCGAATCACAAATTTGTAGTAAATAAAAATGTAAAAAGTCTCCAAAAGTCCAGTATGTATTCTTGAATGGAAAAAAAAAAACAATTTCAACTCATTAATTTTCTCGAAAGGACGGTCAGTGGCGTAGGGATAATAAAATTTCAATTGTTTCATTATCTTCATTCCCAAATTTGTCAACATTTCTCGGGTGCTAATAAGTATACGTTGACGTTTGAGCACAAAAAGTAAGGGAAATTACTGACGTCACATAACAAAAATCGACAGACCTCGTATGGAATGTCCCACACACGGACACTCTCGGACCATTCATCTGTGGCGGAAATTAGTTGTTGTGCGGTGCAAAGTTTTGTCACCGAGGGGGGTGTGAAAAATACGACTGGGAGAATGACGTGGAAGGGGTCTGTGGGTTGACTGGAGGGTTGAAACTGCGAGAGCTTGCGAAGGTAAGCTCTCGTGGCCAGCATATTATATATATGTATATACGAAAGGACATACATCCCCTATGAAATATTGAGAGTACGTGGAATGTCTACTCTCGTAAAAGTGAGAGAAAAGAGAGAGAGAGAGAAAGAGAGATAGAGAGCGAGAGGGAAAAAGAGAGACAAATGTTCAGCTGAGCTGACAACCAACACACAACTCGCTCATTTACGTTTTTTAAATGACTTATGACTTGATACCCTCGTCTCATAAGCACACGAGAGTCTAATGATAAACTATTAGACGCCACAGTGATTTATCGACTCGACGCACATACATACAAAACCAAATACCAAATTCTCCGCTGGTCTCAAAAGTCATAATTCATTGAACTTGACATGTTTGTCCCTGGGAGCCGGAAGATACAAGTGAATCGGGAAAAAAAAAAAGAAAACTTGCAGAGAGAAAATTTGATTTACACATTGCAGATATTCGCCACAGGGATGTCCTTTTATCTTCCGCTGCTAGTAATTCTCATTCTCTATTGGAGGATATTTCAAACTGCCCGTAAACGTATACGAAGAAGAGGCGGACAACAAATCAATGCACAAGGTACAATTTTTGTTTTTCATCGTCCGATTTTTCAAGACAAAAAGAAATAATGACACTCTTCGTTTCATCGCTGTAATGGATCGTTGAAACTGGAGAATGCAAAACTGAGTTTGTGGATGATAATTATTTTATTATTCATGCGATTTCAAAATTCATTTGATTAACTTATAATTCATTTTGATCATTATTTTTTTGTTGTCCGATTGGTTTTATTTTATTTTTTGTTTTTTTTTTATTCGAGTAAGCATTTTAGGTGATTGCACACGTTGTACTCTAAAAAAAAAAAAGGCCTTCCGCATAATTTTTTTCCAAATTCAAGGAAGTCTTATTAATTCTGTCAACTAATTTAACCCCCTCGAAGATCAAAATTAATCGCACTAGGATGGAATATATTACGAACACGGAAAAAAAGACATTTCAAAAAATAATAACGGAAATTTAAAAAATACAACGATGAAGAGAAAAAATGCAGTTTAACACAGTAAATTAATCTCTTTACAGTGTTTTGATCAAAAAGTAATATGCGGAATATACTTCTGTACTATCTGTATAACCATATCTGTTGGTTCAAACTGTAAAAACAACTATTTCCACTTCAAAAAAGTGACACTGTAAAAATTGAAAATGCTCGCAATGAATTTTGCTATACATAAAATGAAAAACCAATAGATTTGTACAAGAAAAATTTAAAAACTGACGCATTAAAATGAACTGTATAGAGAGAGTATTTTTACGAATGTAAGACATAACAAAAAATACTAAATTCTCTATGAAAAACAGAAATTGAAATAAAGAAAAATTGTAGCACGCTTTCGTCGAATTCAACTGTGAAATAATGGAAAAATTACAGTTTTAAAATGTGTATGGAAAATACGACGCAAACAAGAAATTCATAAGGATCAATAAGCGTTCATAAAATCAATAGCGTAGTGGTATAGTGTCGGTCGTTAGGTAGGTCGTTAGGTAGGTCTCAGGTAAAATCTTCGGTAGGCTCAAAATTAATTTCGACGGGAAAAAGTCCGGACCACCAAGCCAGAAACACTCGTAAAAAAAAAAATCTCCAAATCTTTAATTTTTTTTTTTTTTAATGATTATTTAAGGATCGAAAGTGTTGAATTCGTTTACTGCGGAGGACCGCGGGTTCAAATCCCGGTCAATGACGATTTTTTTTTTTTTTTTGCAAGATTCATAGTATTTTCAAAGATAATGGAACAGCAGTTTTAAATTCGTTCATCGATTTAATTGCTAATTGATAGATAATAAACTGCATTTATTATGCTAATTCGACCCGCGCTTTTCAAAATCTTCTAAACTTTTATTTTTTACAGTTCACTTTGCAATTTCTCAAACATTAAATCCAAAAAGATGCGCTATTTTATATTATAATTGATTTCACAATTTGTACAGTTTGTCACAGTGGTAAACTCTATTTACACTTTTAAACTGTAAAAATTCATTCTATCACTTAGTCCTTTTTATTTCAAATTCTAAAGAATTTCCGAAGTTTTCCTCCCGAGAGGCATTCTCTATTAACAAAACTGTAAAACATGATGGAAACATGACTAGAATTCACAGAAATTTTTTTTCCGTGAACCAACCTCTCATTTCATGAGTCTGAATATACGTGTATGCAAATAACCAACGAATTAATACATCAGGAGGTTTCTTGAACTCGAGAAACGTGATCATAGACATTAATATACTTGATATACCCTTCGCTCATTCGCGTTCTCATCAGGCACTACAAAGACAATGGGTGGTCCTCCAAGACCAATAGGGAGCAGCCATGCAGTCGGTGAAGCTTTAGCCCAGGTACAAGTGTCCGGTGGGATAGCAGCTGCTGTGGTGGCCGTTATAGGGAGACCTCTGCCCACTATATCCGGTGAGTGATAAGATTTTGCCAAAATGAAAGAGTGAGAGAAAGAAATGAAGGATGAAAAGGACATAAAGTCGAGGAAAAATTTCGTCAATGACGAAAATTCCAGAATGGCCTTAAAACCCAGCTCTATGATGGAATTTCATTTGAAATTTCATGGCGATTGATCGTTATTACCTTCGCTGTGTACAAAAATTCTTATAACTATTTGAAAAAAATTCTTTAATAACGAAAATTCATTGGTTTCAACCGCCTCCCATCGATTCGTCTCTCAATCGATAATTCTAAGAGATTCATTTACACACGCCGCGGTATACCTGCAGAGCTTCCGATCAATACGTTATAAAATCCATTGCATATGTGTGAAATTCACTTTCCCCTTCGTGCAAATTTTTTTTTTTTTTGTCACAGCTCACTTGGAATTTAAAAAATAACGCTTTTTAGGTTTTTTTTATTTTTCGTCACAGCGTTTCGTTGAAAAAAAAATTTGTATACGCCTCCTTTGATGGGCGAAAATCGGAAATTGCAAGATAAAAACGAAGTTACGTGACCTAGATTCGTTGATGAAGCGAGTTTTACATTACAAAAAAGTGCTTTACATACATATACATAACTGTATAAACGTCCGAAACCGCGCATTTCGTCGATTTTTTTTTTTGTGTTCGGTCCCCAGCAGAATCGTTAATTCACGACGAAGAATGTCGGATAGCGCGATTGCGTGAGAGACTTGACCGGAAAATAAAAAAATTTCTATATAATTATACATGTTTATTGTATTTTCGATAATATTGGATCTGAAATCCATATCGCAGAGAGACTGACTGACTCTTGTGCACCGTTCTCCATACATCGTAGATTCTATTTCATTATTTGCATGCGCAAGCTCTTTACCCAATGCACAAAAAATTTCCATACAAACGCCAAATAGCATATTTTTATTTCGTCCCATAGTCGGTAACGAGAGCCACTGATAAAATACGAGACTTGAAAGTTAAATATACATATAATATATATATATATATATATACATTCATATCGCAGAGCAATAAGAACGAACAATGTACGTATCGTGTATTATATACCGGTGGAAAAAAAAAAAAATTCCTTGTGTTTCGCGCGGGATGGACATGTATATGGAAATTTTTAAATTGCATATGTCGTGAGTCGATTCAACACACGAGGGAGCTGCCCGTATTTATCGAACAAGCTATTTCCGAATACCGTACGAAACCCTTTTTTTTTTCACGATAAAACAAAAATGTAACTACGTAAACCCAACAGGAAGCTCGATTTTTATATTTGGAAAAAAAAATGTAACTGCACGAATTGGTGAGCATGAAAATCGTGTATATAAATGGAATACGAAGGAATAAAAATAAAAAAAAAATTGTCATTTTTCGTGTAAACGGAACTACCGATTGCTAGTGGATTAAACATGACGAGGAAACAAATTTTTTGCGCCAGAGGCGTTTGAAAAAACGAATTTATGTTTTTTTTTTATTATCAGAGCATACTTTTATCATTGTGAGGAGAAACTATATTGGGAATACCATTGGAAAAATGATTGAAAGAAAGTAAAAATAATTTCAATTACTATATTGAAAACAATTATTCATCAATAATTAATGATAAAAATACGATAGCTCTGAAGGAGACTATGAACTATGAACTACTGTAAATTGAATCGAGGGGGGAAAAAAAAGATATAAATTACAAAACTGTTTATCAATCCCCATGAAAATCGTTAGCGCACTCTGCTAATGATGCAATCAAAACTTTATAATAAGTACTTCGAATAACTTTACCGATATAAATTGCTTTTTCTAATTAAGCAATTTTTTTCGTTGGTTATTTGTTTTTTTTTTTTGTTTTTTTTTTTATTTTTTTAAGAAACAACGACGCAATTCACGACAGTGAGCTCGCCAAACACGTCGCCGGAAAAAACGTCATATCACAATGGCTTGGATCCGGATCCTCCGACGCTCGAGGC
The DNA here is from genome assembly GCA_963564615.1 of Rhorus exstirpatorius. Classification (NCBI taxonomy): domain Eukaryota; kingdom Metazoa; phylum Arthropoda; class Insecta; order Hymenoptera; family Ichneumonidae; genus Rhorus; species Rhorus exstirpatorius. The sequence continues at coordinate 33,854,577 of OY751314.1, read as the reverse complement.
ATCGCCGAAGCCCGTTGTATCGAGGAGAAAAAAAATCGCCGCCGAATCGAAGAAGGAACGAAAGGCGGCTAAAACATTGGTCATTATCACGGGAGCATTCGTCGTATGCTGGCTACCATTCTTCGTTATCGCTATAATGCTACCGGTGTGCGAGCGTTACACCGTATGCACCATCAACGAGTACATGATAGCGTTCTTCCAGTGGCTTGGGTATGTTCATTCTTTATACGGATGCTTTTTTTTTTTTTCCTCATTCATAAAATTTTCTCGCTCGTCATATTTAGGAATTTTCTTTTTTTTTTTTCATATAAATATACATAGCGAGTATCGCTATTTCTCTCTACTTCTCTGTTTTTTTTTTAATTTTTTCTTTTTTTTTTTTTTAATATCTCCGAGTGCTTCTGATTATCGTCGAGGCACTCTTTTTTTTTCCTGCCTCTCACGTTTTCGCATTATGATTTTTCGGGCATCGAGCCAAAACTCGACAAACGATCACTCTGTCCCGATCGTCCTTTTCATTTTTACAATTACTATATATACGTTGCATGTTCCACATATTATGCAGATATACAGGGTGTCCAATAGGAAGGTGTGAAAACTAATAAATTGGTATTTTGCAATAAATAAAGGAACCAGATCAGTGGAATTTTTTTTTAATAGAAGAGAGTTGTCATTTTTATTTTATGTCAATTTATTACAAAAAAACGATGTTTCCATAGAAAAAATTATATATTTAAGCAAATACTAAAAAAAATGTCAAAATCAATGATAAATATTTTCAAAATGTGAGCCATTTGAATCACCACAGTACTCTAATCGCTTTTTAAAACTATTAAAAACGTGTTCTATAGTTTCATTTGAAATGCCATCGACAGTCTTCCTTATTCCTTTGACCAAATCATCTACAGTTTTTGGGTTGTTTTCATAACAGTGATCTTTAATATAACCCCACAAAAAATAATCACAAGGATTGAGATCGGGTGAATAAGGGGGCCATTCCATCCCTGTTCGTGTAAATCGAGGATATCCAAGGCCGATAACTCGATCACCATAAACTTTATTGATGGTTTCGAAAACTTCTTGTGTTCGATGAGGTGCTGCTCCGTCTTGCATAAAGTAATAATTCTTAACGAGATGTTTTTTCTTTGCATAGGGAAAGTATTGTGTCTCCAACATCTCTTTATAGCTCTGTCCGGTAACAGTAGATTCAAAGAAATACAGGTAGATCCCTTTTATTGAGACAGCTGCCCATACGGATACTTTTACAGGATGTACTTTTTACAGGAATAACTTTTTCTTCGATAGTTAGCTCACTCATTTTTAAGAAGACTGTCCGCTTTCTACCACAGCTAGAATATAACTGACAGGTCTCAGGTACAAATTTCTGAAACGCAGGGTTCCTTACAATGTTAGAGAGGGAAGGGAGATTCGATTAGTTTTCACACATTCCTATTGGACACCCTGTATATATATATGTGTATTTTTGAAAAATCTAAATAATACGAGTACGACCGCGACAAAGGGACAGCGAAGAAATCGAAGACAAGTCTTAACCGCATTTCGTTCGAAACGAAAAAAATGAAAATGCATAAGATCAATATTTCGTAACGTCATCGTCATTTGATTGGTCAAAAACAAAGACACGTTCGACCAAATGCATTGATAATAATAATAATAATAATGATAGACTGAAATTCAGTACAACTGTATCATATTTCTCGATCCCGGGCCGTTTGTCACTTTAATGGTGGTATATAGGACGAACCGTTCGATGTTACGGATAATTGAAGCGTTGCGATGCTTCTAGGAGGTATTATAGTCCGTGTACAAGGGGGAATATAGTCGTGAGCATCGGGAATTAGATGTCAGGAGGTGAATAGCATGATTGGTCCTTATCCCCCGTTCTCTGTGTGAACCATATACCTCTGTGCTTATGGCACATTCTGGCTTTACACAATCGTAACCCGGTGCTCTTGGGAGCTTTCGCAGAGGGGTCGAAAGGGGCATTAGGGTTGAGTAATTTGCTCATGAAGCCTTTCGCCGTGTTCCCCTGCCTTCATATTTATATTATAGAGACAATGACGTTTAGTTATATCGTGAAAACGCGATCGAACTTTCGATTTAAATGCTTGAATTCATCATCGATTTCCTCGATCTCACCATCATCGTGCATGACTATACACGAGTCCATTGCCATTAAACGTATTGAGAGAAGATGCAATTAAGAAAATCGATCCATATGAATTCATATGAATATAAATTTATCATCATTCATTTACACGTGCAATTGAAAAAATTGAAAAATCACTTTTCAAATTTCAAGATCAATCGCCAATGATCTTCTCGGCCATGAGGAAAATTTATTTATTTACGTTCCACATGCGATTTACAGAACTTTTATTCGCGAATGTGACAAACATTATCTCGGGCTAGAATAATGAAGAAAAAAAAAATTATGGGGAAAATTACTCTCCGTGTAAAGGAATAACGAGTGATAATACGTTCGACATATGCATTTGTATACCAAGCTCAGTACTGCGATTAACTGGTTTCTCGATGATCTGTCGATTGATCAATCAATTGACGTTTGATGACGAAAAATTACGAATAACCACAAGGAAATTATTCCCAAATGCAATACATCGTATTCGTTCTTTTTTTTTTCGCCGAGTTATATCATTCCTCGTATATGTCGATTTGTCTTTTCATTGCTCGAAAAAATAAATCGACATTTGCAGCGATTCGAGCAACGAAAAGATAAGTTGACGTTTGATTGGGGGGGTTTTTTTTTTTTTTTTTTTTTTTTACGAATGTGTGAAACGTTCAATTTTTCAGGTATTTCAATTCGACCCTGAATCCGGCGATCTACACGGTATTTTCGCCGGAATTCAGAAACGCGTTCAAGAAACTACTCTGCAGAAAACGACGAGGAGTCGGACGAAGAATGGCGGGTCGTCGTCATTATATGTAGGGATGGGTTTAGGGTGGAGGGGTTTTTTTCGTCTCGCCACCGGAGAAAAAGTAACACCACCAGCAGTATCAGCAGTAGATCTACATCTCATTACAACTTCGTCGTATATTATACATATATATATATATATATGCTTGTGTAGCAATATATCAAAATTGTGTGTCTCTCGTCCATCCAAATGTCATTCGGCATCTGAAGCAACCTCGTCTCTTTCACTCTCTCAGGTAATCGCGAATCGATGTATTTTCTCTCTTATCTATCCCGTACTCGTTTCCTTCTCTCGTTTTTTCAACCTCCCTCCTAGCCTCGCTGTGTCATGAAATATGTATCCCCAATCCCCGTTCTATCTCCGCCTCCTCAATATGAGATGCTTTATCCAACCCATTCCTATCTGTCGTCGTAGAAATACGACGGAAAAGATATATATATATATAATTTTTTCACAAATTTATAAAGTCAACCGTGGGGAATTTGTGAAATCGAAAAATTCAGAATTATTCCATTATATATATATATATATATATATCGATATTCCCTATGAGTGAGAAATGTCCTCGATGTATATGAGACATTCCACGTCAACTCAGCCACCCCGTTTTTTTTATTGTCTCGAAAAAATTATTCAGTCTGGGCATTTCAAAGGACAATATATCCATGACATTTTACCAAAATTTCATCCCCCCACTATTGTTGGTTCTCGAGATAATGATTAATGAAGTCTCAATTTTGTAAAAATCATAACTTCGTAACTACTGATCGGATTTAAACGATTAAAAAAAGAATCTTTTTGATTTTTTTTGCTCTTTTCGAAAAAAATATGTCATCATCGGATAAAAGCTCATTAGACATTTTTCGGAGTAAATTAACAAAAAACAATTTTTCCCTCTTCACTGATGCCTTGTTCCATTTTGAAAAAATCCTGCGGAGTTGTGTATTGCCTCTCTCTATCAGAAAAAAAAATACTGAGTAGAATTCCGATTGGCCCTTTCGTGGAAAAAAAAAAAAAATCGAAAAATTTCCCCGAAAACTGTCTAATGAACTTTTCTCCAATGACGGCATATTTTTTTTTTCAAAAAGGGCGAAAAAAATAAAAAAGATTCTTTTTTTAGTCGTTAAAATCCGATCAGCCGTTACGAAGTTATGATTTTCACAAAATTGAGAATTTATTAATCATTATCTCGAGAACCAACAATAGTGGGGGGATGAAATTTTGGTAAAATTTCATGGATATATTGTACTTTGAAATGCTTATACTGAATAATTTTTTCGAGACCAAAAAAAAAAAAAACGGGGTTGCTGAGTTGACGTGGCTGCGTTCACGTGTCGTATTCCACGTTAACTCATTAGCCACCCCGTTTTTTTTGTCTCGAAAAAATTATTTATAATTATTATTATAATTTTTTCGAGACAATAAAAAAAACGGGGTGGCTGAGTTGACGTGGAATGCGACATATATAGACTCCGTATGATTTTCAAGATATTCCATATGACCTGCTTGGATCTCGTCCTGCATTTTATTATCAGCTATATATGTGAATGGAATAACGAGAGGGTTGAGGTTTGACGAAGTATTTCGGAGAATATGAAAGAGGTAAAGGGGTTAGGATATCGATAAACTTTACTGACAATTCTCGTGATTGCAATTACCGTGATGAATTTTTAAAAATTTCCAATTCCTTGCGTAAATAATTCTCTCATCGGCATATACTTTTGATTCAATTAAACTTTTCGTTGATAGTTCAACTCAGATGATTGGCGGAAGACCTTTTATTTTATTGCGATACATCGAAATTCCATGTCGAATGACTTTAATATATATACGAGAGACACGAGATTTAATATATGTATTATAGATGGAAACGTATTTTTATTATGTATGCGTTTTTGCTGAAATCATGGTAAGAAGTCTCGATTGAATAACTATAGATTCATATTATATGAAATGCTGCTGTACAACGTTACGCCTAAAACTGCACCTTTTCATCCTTCTTGCAAGCTTCTTCCTTTCATTTGATTATAACTCACTTCAATTTTCCCTAGAGCCATATCATTTTTCACGCTCGCGCACACACGCGCGAACGATATCCTTTGTGCTTTATAGTGTGCCAGCGATTTGCCAAATTACTTTTGGCTCTCGTCCGTAAATTATCGGAGTCAAAACTATGCAAGATTTATATTACCGAGGCCCGGAACACGGGTCTATAAAGTCATGGAGACTCTGTGCCGCGGATACGATAATGATCGATGTTTTACGTGAAAACTTTTGGGGATCATGCGAATATTAAGGAGGTTCTTAATATATATTGGGTGCGGCAAGGGGAACGTCATATAGCGCGGCGCGGGCGGCGTGCGGGGCAGCAGCTTGCGTTCGGCATTTGTTTCACCAAATACGCTTTTATTTTATTAAGGTAGTTCGGTCGAATTGAGGTTCACGTTTAACACCCTGTTTTTTTGCATTTAATCAAAAGAGTTGACCTTGCTCTACATGTCTGCAAAATTTCAAATTAATTTACCGTGTAGTTTTTGCGTAATTAATAAATAAGTTAACATTGCTCTTATGGGGCATATAAAGCTCAGATGACACGCCAACTATCGAAATTTCAGTATACACGAAAAATTAATCGTTTAAGGGCAAAAAAAAAAATACCACAATAATGGTTGATATCTATAAGAGATATTTACCAAAGATTTAAGTCGATTTACCGTACGGTTGTTTTTTATTTCAATAATTAATGCGAGTCCGCGGTCTCTGTCCTTGTCATACACCGGATCTGCTCGCTAGCAGAAGACTAGGGGAAAAAACATGTGAAAATCGAAGCTAATCCGCGTCTCACTTCAGATTCGATGAACGCCAGAAAAAGTGGTTCCGAACAACTGTCACATTTGAGTTGTTCGGCAAGATATACAATGTCAACTAGACGAGTTCCGAGTTCATTGCATACTGGCCGTTGATTCAACTGTACTTGCCTCGAGACGAGCCTTTTTTCTCCCCTGTTCTTCATTATACTATTTTAAAGCATACAACAAAACTCGCGAATGCAATCTAGTAACTTTATGCGTAAGGTTAGATTAGCTCGCTCCCTAACGTAGAGAATGAGTCAAGTTGAGTCTGTCATTATTACGGGTATTAATTATTATTAACTTATTATTTACACCCTAAAAGAAGCTTGTAATATTTTTTTATGCAACAATTCAATTTATCATAGCTTTCATATGGTTAAATTGTACGTAAATAAATCTGAATTACGGATGAAATTTGACTTCGGCCAAACTCGACCGAACTACCTTAATTTGCCATTACTCACGCTTAATTATATATTTACAAGTATATTTCACAATCGGCACACGGTGAAAAACTTTCTTTACGGGCAAATTAGATCTATGAAGGTCTAATCTATCGTTTAAGCGGTTCTTCGGGGAAATGTTACCGTTTTTTTTTTCACTCCTAAAATAATCTCCGATCATAGCTTCGAATACTTCTCCCATAAGAGCCCCCGCGTATAAGCGGCATATTTAATGTTTTTTTTTTCTCCTCAACTACGTGGTCGAAAAATCTGAAATAATTATCGTGTATTCTTAGTACCAGCACAAACCTTCCCTCAAATTTTAGAATCATTTTTACCGTTTTTCTCTGGGTCAAGAACCTCCTGAAAAAGAAGAAAAAAAAAACAATCCGAATGAAGATGAATATCACACTCGAATTAATTGTCAAAATTCAGTAAAAAAAAAGCACACAAGATTTAATTATTATTTCACAGATATATTAATATATTCCTTTGACAATTATTGTTGATTGGATGAAAACAAAAAGTTACGACTTTAATTCTTTTTGCATTAATTTTGTATCATTATTTTATGCAAATAATAATTTTCGTCCTTGCTCCAGTTATCGATAAAAAAAAAAATGGGAAATATAATATATATTTTTCGTAATTAATCGACGTTCCAACGGTCATTCCATTGGAATCGTGGCTCTCGCTGTCGGAGCTTTCACTAATTGGGGGCTTTGAGGAAATTAAACTTTCGTCCTAGGGGAACAAGCGATATTCATCTCAGAAATAAGAAAAAAAAAATCTCTAATCCTGAGAATCCTATCGTCTCGAAGCTTCTCACATTGGCATCGCGATATAAACAGCACAATATATAAAGTGCTGATGTGGACGAATAATATGAGAATGACTGACTTGATGGGATCGAAATTAAAAAAAAAAAATAAAAAAATAAACTATTTGTCGAAGAAATTTTATCATTCGAATGAAAAATCATGCAGTATATCGTGGGTAATGAAAATAGTTTTGACTGATGATACGAGAGAGTATTAATATTCGTTAGAAAAGAATCCAAATGATTGTCAATTATTCGAAAAACCTTTCAATATTCGTGTCATTTATAATTGTTTTCTCAAAAAATCATTTTTACTCATTTCAATGATTTTTAATAATTTTTTTTTTAACAAATCACCCATGCGTTTTTCTATCCAAAATAACGTGCGATAGAAAAATATTCGTACAAAAAATTAAAGTTAACTGCTTCGAATACCGACCCTCACGAAAAAAATCTTCAAAGGATAATTTCCTTTTGTCGAAAAAAATCAAGGAAACAAACCTACGGAGGAATTAAAGCAGCAGCATCGAAAGGTGAGCTCGTCGCGAATAAAATATCTTCGGAATTAACAGAGAGAGAGTACACACGACTGAAGTTAACTCAAGAACAAAACAAAAAATTTTAAAATAATTTAAAAAAAGCGTAGACACGTTCTTGTGTAGAAGGAAAAATTGAATCTACCACGTATGCACAAGACAATTATACGTTTTCTAATCATCTATTTCTAAAACGTTCGCAAACTAATCATGCACATAAAACTGTATAATCGCACTCACTATAAGAAAAAAAAAAATAATCTCTTGTCGATACGAGGAATGTTCAATGAAGACGAAAAAAAAAAAATCGCAAACATGCACGCGTTTCTACTTTCAAGCTTTTGCGATAGACCAATAACAAAAGGGCTTCACTCTTCTGTTTTCCACCTCGGTCCGGATCTCGAAAATGTGCTCGTCATGGCAAAGAAAAAAATAGAAAAGAAGAATCCACTGCAATTATATCGTGATTGCAATGTCAAGCGTCCATGATCCGATTTCAATAAGATTGCTCTCGTAAGTGACGAGAGTGTGGTCGATCAGGAATGTAATGGAAAAAAGAAAAAGGAAAAAAAGGGAAATAAAAATTTCCTGGTATTGCGAATTTCAAATAATGGTACTCGGCATGAGGCACGATCCGCAACTCGAGTGAAAGTGAAAATGGAATGAAAAGTTGAATCGATAGGCCACACACACACACACACACACACACACACACACACACACACACACACACACACACATACATATACACAGATATATATTGCAGAGAATAAAACAGTCCGCGATCCTGTTGTTCCTTCCTCACGAATTTTTCTCACTCTTGGTCCATTAAAAACGTGCCTCGTCATGAAACGTTCTTCATATATAGAGGGCATTCCACGTCAACCTCAGACTCTCAATTTTTTCGAAACTTGTTCATAGCGTCAGGAGTGCTAACGAATTAATATAGATTTTTCAAACTCGTACTTTATCCAAAATAAGATGTTGAAAATCTCGGTAAAATACACTCTAGCGAGATAATCAGCTCGACATGTCTAATCCAGTTTATCAAAAAAAAAAAAAAAATTGAAGACAAAATTTAAGTATTTAAATGTATTGTCCTTTAAATTTTTTTTGTTGACAAATGGCCCAAATAAACCAATACCCCTTTTCCCGTTAGAATGCGAAATTAAATTTTGCCGCAAACACGATTTTCAATTTTTTTTTTTTTGTGGCTCAAGTGTGCTCTCGCAAAATATTAATTAATTCGTGAACATTCTTCAATTTTTTTCTTTCTATCAACTCCCGATAAAAATGAATTCCAAAAACTGGGCTGGCCGAGCTTGCGTGAAAAGTCTCATCGTGTATGGATTCGTAAATCTTGAGCCTAACCCCTCGTCTCGTGGCTTCAACTCATCCAAGCCGACAAATGAAACTTTGAGTTGGGTAGGGTTCTCTTACTCTATATATCCTGTAGACAATTTTCATTCATACCTTTGTCACGGCTGTCGCTGCCAGCGACGTTATTCAACGATTCTATAATGACTTCTCATCTCCATTGCTTATATTCGTATAGTATCATACAGCCATTGTTATGCGGTGTTAATTTTAATTCGAGGAAAAAGTATATATAATTATTACACTTCGGATACATAGATTTCGTGAACAATGTCCATTCTATCTTGGATAGCGCAGAGCTCAAAAAAATTTGCGAACAGAGATCAAACAGGGGACCACGAAGTGTGTGCATATATGGGGACTCGCGCCTCGATGTGTAGTATGGATTTTCGAGGATGGCGTTATTCTTAATAAATCTTTATTGAATTGACGTTCGAGTCGATTTTTCCTAAAAGAAAAAAATATAGAATTCTAGAACGCAGCGAACGATAATATTGAGAAATGGAGTGGAATAACAAAAAAAAAAGAGTGTACAGACCCTGCTCTTTGCCATCCAGTGATTTTTCTTTTTTTTTTTCTTTTTCTCTTCCAAGCTACTGGACGGCTGGTTATTTAGCAAAAAAAAAGAAGGTTATTCGTGAAAAATCAATTTATTGAAAATCGAAGAAGAATTGAGACTTCTCGAACCTGCAGTCCTTTCGGATAAGTGTCGCGTCAAAAAAAAAAAAAATATATCCTCCTTAAATCCAATTGAAAATTTAAATCTCCCGAAAATTCGAATCTGCTTTCTTATGAGGCGCCTTTTAAAAGTAGACGCGATCATCCTTCATTTCTTTCGAATCGCTTACTGCTTCAGTCACGCATGAGAAAAAAAAGACATACAGCAATATATACTAGGTGGACCGATTACCCAATATATGTTTGGATTGACCTAACGTCAATTTGTGTTCAAGTGTCTCATTTTTGTTTAAACAGTGATGTGTGTTTTACTGATGAAGAGAAACTTTCGTTAGTTTTTATTATAAAGACGGGAAACATGAAAAAAAAAAAAATTGTTCTAAATAACTGCCTTTTAGCAGCATCCTTTCCTTTAACTCTAGTATTTTTTTTTTTTTTTTTCAAAAATTTCGGCAACTCGCGAATAAAAAGCCCTAAAATATAATGCCATTTACGAGCGGCCACTTCCGAAATATTAGTTTCGTGAAGACACGAATTTTTTTTTTGGAGCAAAACGATTATTTAAAAATTCATATCTCGAAAACTACCGCTCGTGTGTATGTAATTATTATAGGGCATTTTTTTTTTGTCAAGATTGGCTCAGAAGACAAAAAAAAAATACTGAGATTTCATTATTTTTATGGAGTTGAAAGTTAACGATTAACAAATATTTGGTGTAACGTTCCTGACCTTTATATTTAATACGTAATCATTGTCAGTAAGAGATGAACTATAATGTTAAAGAAAAGATTTCATCGAGAATAAATTGTGCGATTTCTAAACGTTAGACGACACATAAGTTAGCCAAAGCTTGATCGTACACACATAAATATCCTCAAAGACTTCGTTTCGATTCTCCATCGCTCTATAATCCAGGAATGAGAATCGTTCGAATAGATAATCACTAAAAATCATTATGAATAATTGTCATGAAAACGTAAGAACTATAAATTTTTGTTATCGATTAATTCAGAAGAATCAAAGATGAATCGTCATTTAAAATAATTATTGAGATTAATTTTACCGAAATATTATTGATTATTATACTGTTGGAAAATTTTCACTTTTACTTTCGTTCGAATGATGCTCATCTCTGTCATAATCTCAGTAGCGTTGTGCAGCCGCGAGCATAATCATGATAATTCACGAAGACGAATGCGCATTCATAATTCAACACGTATACTCATTCCATTAATCATGCATCGAGAGCGTGTGTCAATTGACAAGATTGTAAATATGTACGATAAAATTTTCTATTAGAATATTAACGGTGTTGAAAAGTATGTGGGAGTAAAAAAAAACGGACTACTATTTATGAGAAAGCAAAAAAGTCAATGTGATTCGTGTAAGGTGTTTAAGAATAGTCGATATGTTGATAATGTATATAATATCATCGCTGGTATTCTACGTGTAACACCATCGACCGATGATTCTCAATCGTTCACCTTACACTCCTGTTATGCCAGAATATTACACATATGTATATTTAATAATTATTATAAGAATTAAGACAAATATATTGAAAAATTATATCCTAAACGAGAATCAAATATGGGAGCTGGTTGTACAAATTAATTAAGACCGAGGAACAATCAATGAAATGTATAAGGGGATGGAATAAACCGCGGCTGTAGAATATATATATTATATGTGTCTAAAAAAAAAAAAAAGAGATCATTATGAGGTAATATCGTTGTTTATAATCTTCGTGTGTAAAAAACAAATTTCTCTAAATCTAAGGACCAAATATTCCCTAGTTTATACTTATGAATAATACCATTAAAAAAAAAAAAAATCTATTCGATGGGTCAGTGATATTAAAATTTTCACGTGTTACGACAAAAATTTCATGTTACAACGTTTATTTGAAATTAAAAAAACTGTAGCCTCGAGTCAGGTGCGATACGCGACTTTTATGATAAAAAAAAAATACCAACTTCGTAAATTTTGCGTATATATAATTTTTTTTTTTTAATTACTTGGCGTTAAGACGCTGTCGCGTCTCTTGATATATATATATGTATAGCTCCACCAAGAGCCCTCGATATTATAATTAGGGTTAGTATACGAAGCCTTTCCGAGAAAGGGTAAGTGACTGAGACGTAACGTTATTAAAAATTCCCCTCGGTATAATCGAATTGAGCGTGCGAGAATGACGATTTTCTCAATAATAAAAAAAAAAAAAAAAAAACATAAAAAAAGAATGCAAAGGAGATGGAGAAAATACTTTAGGTAAAAAAATATCAATGAATTTTCAACTATCGATGGCAATAAATAAAATCATAATTCTGAAAAATTAATAATTTCCCTGATCGTGCGTCCTATGGCGGCCGATATTTATATTCTAATTGTACTTAATATATCGATATAAGGAAGAAAAAAAAGAAATAAGTGTCGTCACATCTATTTCAATCGCACAATCTCACACATACACACACACACACGCACACACATGATCGTAAGGAGTCGATCAGAGATTGGCAAAGTCGAATTTATCGATTTTACGTTTAAAATACTGTGACTTTACATTTTTGTCGAATTGATTGTCAATTTTTTTTTTTTCGATCAAATTTTCTTCAAAAAAAAATTTTAAAATGATGAAAAATTGAATTAAAAAATCAATTAAATTACATTGTAAAAATGAAAATTTCAATACATCTGGATAATTGAAAAATTTAATTTCGACAATCTCTGTGAACTCGAAAAATCGCACATACTTTCGTGATAATGAGTCGAATATATTACAAAATGCGTACGCAATAAACTGAACTGACCGAGTAATTAACGAGCAATGAATGTAAAACTAATCTTCGTGTGTTTTGAATCGAGACACCGTGACGCGGATAATCCGGTTTATCCAATGGGACAACGTGCATGAATTCAATTCATAATTGGCTAATTGTTTTCGTGTAAATCCAAATAAACAATTGCAACGTGAAGCACAATCAGTTGGTCTTGATAATTTCAAATCGATGCAACGTAAAAATAAGCGATCAGGGAAAAAAGGATTGCCCAATGATACAATGTGAGAAATAGAGTAATTGATCAATCAAGTCCATCGAGATGAAGGTTATTTTATTGAAATAAAATTTTGTATTCATTTTATTATTTCATTTTATCTCATTAGAAGGAATCTTGACGCAAGCGTTAATTTTGTTTAAATAGATCATTTTTCCGAGTATGTAATGTATGGCTTGATAAAGTAAATCTCGGTACTATTTCTTTGTTGAAGGAACGAAATTTGGTGAATGAATTATTTTTCAATTCTTCGAGACGATCAGAGTAATTGGAGTACAGATATGTTTTGCACTGTTTTTTTTTTTCTTTTAATTTTTGCGCAGAGGATACACGATGTACACATATTTTTTTTATGTATCACGAACGACAGTCAAACATTTAGATGAATTGTCGTCGTTGCAACTGAGCCCAATAAATGCAACGATCTACAATTCGACAAATGTTTCACTGTCATTCGGACGAGTTCGTACTATTTGTTTTCGAGCAATATGTAGCGCTTAAATCTTTGGGTTCGTGCGCTTTGATGTACAAGCTGCGTTGTGAAATAAATACGAATCTGGATAAACTTATATTGTATATAGTTTTCTTTACTCGCAGATTTTTTAAATCCCATCCAGCGCGAGTATGCGAAAGTTTTCAAAAATTACAACCTTTGATTTCAATCTTTTCAATTTACGGGATATCCTGTGGTTTTTTTTTTGTTCGTATATCTCTGACAAAACTATCGAAACATCGTAAACATGAAAATAATCATCTTCTGGATCGTCCCGAATTCTTTCTTTTTTTTTTTTTTTTAATATGCATCAAAGGAACGTTGAAGTCGCGTTACCATATTTTACCTGTCCCGTAATTCTTTGCTAAAAAAATTCCCTCGTTTTAAACAGCTTGTAAATTTCAAGGCTTCCCAAAACAGATCTAAAAAAAATGGAAATGATAACGTAGAGAACAAGCGTAGCAAATATAGTTGTATGAGTGACTCCAGAAGATCGAGAAGCTTTCCTTCAATTAATTATGCAAAGCGATGCTACACGACAAAAGCTATGGGAGTGCGAAAAAGCACGCAAGCCAAGCAGTAGAGGAAACTATTTTTATTCTGAATCATATACTTTCGGAATCCGTGAAGTAATGGTTTAAAGGTATTTGGCAATGGACTCGCTGTTTTCGAGTTATGACGGACCGGACAAAGCTGATCCGCATTGTTTGAGATCTCCAGCGACGACTGGCATCACTGCCGACTGTACTTTGTTCTAGCAGTATAATGCATTAAGAAATGCTTTATCGTCGAAGTAATGAGGGTAATGATTCTGGGAGACGAAATGGACGTGAACTATTATAAGCATGCAATGATGCTGTGATAATGTAAAAGTTCTGGGGATGTAAGCACATGTTGAATGTGTAGAGAATATAAAATCTGTTATGTACATTTAAAAAAAAGTCGTTATATTTAATGAAAATTGTGAATTCCTTGTTTCCACATCACCATGAGGTAGAGCAATGTTAGCGCGTTTTTTTTAAGTGGTTTCCCCAGTAGGCCTGATCCACGCTTGTTATATAAAGTTAATTGTGTATACCTAATTATACATATCTATCCTGATAAACCGAAAATATTGAGCTACATATTGAATCTAAAAAACGGGGGCGATGAAAAATCGTTTAGTTGACCAGTTACGAGAAAACGATTGCTTTAATGACTGAACTTCTAACGGACGGTCTCTTTGAAAGTTTACACACGCGTGTAGATAAGTTTATAACTGATACGTGTAGAAAGTTTTAAAAAATTTGCGAGAAGGAGTCAAAACGATACAACAACCTTGAGTGATTGCCTTATTAAGTAATTCGCGGTTTGTTCTCGTTGTCTACACTTTCTGCACCCCCTAAATAAGTGTAGACCTCGACTGTCTCGTAGCTTACAATCCCTAGAAAAGTTCAGAAAGTGTAGGGAACGAGAGCAACCCCATTTTTAACGTGAAACGTGTAACGGTGTCAAAAATAATGTTCGAACTTCCCGACGCAGCTAAACACAAATCTCTCTCTCTCTCTCTCTCTCTCTCTCTCTCTCTCTCTCTCTCTCTCTCTCTCTCTCTCTCTCTAATGCTTCATTTCTGTCCATATCTATCTCTCCATACACACCAACTGGACGATTCGTGGTCAATGACGTATTCTATAAAAAAAAAAAGAACCCACACACGGTGTAAATTGATTATTCATTACCTACAAACAATTCTAAAAGCACTGAGCCCATATCATTGAATAAAAATGCTTCTCTAATAACCAATTCGCGGTAAAAACGTTCCACAGTCATATGACCATCCTATTAATAATCTCCCGAATGCAGCTTTTAGCGATTTTAAGCGAAACAACGATCGAACAAACGTTCTAAATAGTTTTTTCGGTACCAACAAACGATTATATGCATAGATTGACCTCCTGAAGCACGTTAATGCGATTGAAATTTAAAAAATTTCACCCAAGTAAACGTTACCCTAGTAGATTGCCGAACTCAACAAGCAACTGAAGAAATAACCGTCAAAAGGACGATTCTTTTTGGACAAAAAAGAACTGTGGAAAAACCTTCAAAAGAACCGTCTATTTTTATGAATCTGTAGACGGTCCTTCATACGGTCGTTCCTGCTGGTTTTTGGTTCTTAGTACGGTTTTTACCAGTTCGGTCCTTTTTATGGTTTTATTAAGGTTTTATTTTATGTAAACAAATTTATTACAACATTTCGTATGACCCTTCTCTCCCTGGCGGTTGATTCCCTTTATTATTAAAATTCCCTTTATTATAAAAATTTCATTCTGCTGTGATTTGGACTGCCTCGATCCTGGCTCGCGTTGACACTACAAAATACAGTGTTTTTGTTTCGTTTATCCAGTACGGTTCGTTTTATGGTCATTTTGTCGGTTGCAAACCCGAAAAAATAGTATGGTTATTAGTACGGTTCTTTTGGTGGTTGCTCGTAGTTTTTTAGGTGCTCGCGAAATATTACGAACGGTTCTTTTTTAGGTTATTGGTCGGTGATTTTTTGTCCAAAAAGAACCATCGATGACCGGTCCTTTTTACGGTTTTTAGTGAGTCATACAATCTACCAAGGTAATTTCTAATTTCGATTTTTCGGAGTAACGATCGTGATGGACGACGTTTTAACTGCATGAAACAATCACCGAAAAACGACGAAAAAATGTTCTAAAAAACAATACAAAAATGAACTAATAATTATTTTGCCTTCGAATCTATTGGATCTGGCAGTCGATCGGACTTATAGCAGTTCGTCTGAACGAAAACAAAATCCGGAGTTGCAAAAAAAAAAAAAAATTCTCATTTCGATCGCGGTCAAAATGTACAGACTTTCTGCTTTTCGCTACGAAAATTTCGGATTCCTTGAAATAATTAATATTCTGCTTTGGAATCGCCTCTGCCATATCCAATTGAATCGAAGGCAAAATATTAATTATTTCAATGAATCAGAAATTTTCGTAAGAGTAGCAGAGACAGAGCGAGAGAGAGAGAGAGACCGCATGCTACCCCAACCGCATCGATGAGGCTATAGGAACGAAAGAGACGGAGCGAGAGAGAGATCGCACGAGCGATGCCCGTAATAGTAGAAGAGACAAAACGTATCCTCTACCATTGGCTCTGCTCTCTGCTCGCGGCAGAGTAGTTGCGTGGCATCGGTGAGTCGTCTGTGTTGTACCAACCATGGTTACCCATCAGATAAATTTTACCCGGAGATGGAACAACCAGCCCTAAAAAGTGCTGAAATTTCAGGCAACAAGAACAAAACTGCTGCAGCAGCAGCAGTTCAAGATGGATGCTGCTCATCTTCGTTCGACTCCGATTCGATGAAAAAAAAAAAATAATAATAATCATCGGACGTTATTGTCGTAGCATACACACAGTGACCGTATGTTCGATCGTACTGTTACGTAAATTCGTGAAAAAAAACTTTTTTTTTTTAATATATTTTGTGAAAAAATGTATTCGTATTTGAAACAAAACGCAAATTCGTTCCTCGAAGCTACAAAACGTGAACGATGAGTTGACTCTGTTAAATGTCGAATAATAATAAAAAAAATAAAAAAAAGTATGGACGTCGTCGATGACGCCGATGGGCCTCTCGACCCTCGCATACAGGTTTGTCCTCTTTTTGTTTACCACAAATTCATAATTTTTACGTTCTGCGTGTGGCGCCCAATTTTTATTTTTTTTTTTTCACCAACTGCCAGTAGGTTATGTTGCGAAAACCAATTTCTATTATTCATGGTGACACCTGACACAGCCAAGCACCGTGTCCCACTTTGTTTACAAAATGCTATTCTCGCGTTTTTTCTTTCGCTAACAAAATCGTTAACTGCAAAATGAGAATTGTTTCGAACGAAATTGTCAAATGATTTTTAGTGTCTCAATACTCGATTTTTTTCATTCAATGTGACTATTTTTTTGTGCAATACACTCTGTCGATAATTGCGTTTTTGATGTACGCATGGTCATTTATTATGAAAAAAAAAAAAAAAATTCCGATAAAAACTGTCAACTGTCTTCCCCTGTTTGCACAACTGCAAACGTGAAAACTCGTTTTTATTTATTTTGCAGCACATTCTTGTCGGGTATTCCTTTCGATTATTGCGATCGTAATACATTCTTTTTAAAATACTTTCAAGGCGTCGATCACAAATTTTCAGTAATACGTTTCCATATTTTACCGCAGACCGTTATGCACAGATAGGTATATATATATATATATATATTCATATTTGCGATGCATTTACGGCTTTTTTTTAACGCCATTTCATGCTACATTGCCTTTTTGCCAGAAATTCCAACTGCGAGATAATTTACTTGAAAAATTTCGTGGGCAATTTGGAATCGCAGTTGTTCCAACGTAACTGATAACATATTCGCAAAGTACTTTTGCGGTAAATTCGTTGCTTCCCTTTCCCCCTGTATTTTCTTGGTTTTTTTTTTTTTCTTCTGTTTTATCAAGTATCTGTGTCTTTAATTAATAGTCCGGCTCTGACTTTCCTTGTAATACTCTAATCTTGAGCACCGTTCGTTCTATACACTATTATGGAGCGATTGACGATTGTATAAAGTTTTGATCCTATTTATTGAGAAAATAAATAAACGAATAAGTAAATATGCTCCGTGCCTTCTTCAGCTTCATATCCTTAGTCACAAGATGACGGTCACTTGATATTCGATCATTCGCGCGTAATAATGTATAGTTAGGATTAGCGAGTATCGAATGAACCGACGATCCATCGTTGTACATAGCCCGGTTGTCTCGTCGCAGTCCGCTGTGTTTCAAACTCATTATTCTATGTTTTAGATTGAGCTGGAAAATTTGAACACGGCGACCGACAATATAAACAGACTTGAGATTGAATTGGATGTAAGTTGCAAGCGTAGATCCCATATACGAAGCGCGCATACTCCTTAGAAGTAAAGAAAAATCTACTTGGTACATAGAAAATGTTTCAACTTGATAAAATGAGAAAAAAATTTATTTGCAATAGGGTTCCATGTGCACTAAAGTAAAAAAAAAAAACCAGTTCGATCTATATATGGACGAAAACGCCAATTATATGGAAGCTTTTGGGCTTCAAAATTTCGATTTCGCTGAAATTTCGATATATTATTGTATGTAAATCCCCCAAATTTTATACCTCTAGATCTTCCCGTTAACGAGCTACACATTAATGAATTTCTCCATTCGACGTACGCGATTGTTTTTTTCTTTATTTTTTAACACTTCCGGGCGTTGAAAAAAAACATAGGACCCAACATGTTTTTTTTTGCAAAAAAGTCTGTACTTTGGGAATATAAAATTCATTTTCAGGTAGAACTTCAGGAACAGTTAAAAAATCACGTGTTTTTGAAAAAAGAAACCTGTTTTTTTCAACGATAGTGCGCGATTTTAATTTTTTTTTTTTAATTCCATCAAAAAGCTGAGAATTTTTTAGCAAAATTAACAAAATTTTCAGAGCGGGATGACCATGGGTTCGCATCTGAGCTGCGTTTATGGAAAACTTGTACACGTCGTCGTTTGATCGCTCCAGCCGCTGAATTAAAAGACGCGCACAAGTTTTCCATAAATGCAGCTCAGATGCGAACCCATGGTCATCCCCACTCTGAAAATTTGGTAACTTTACTAAAAAATTCCCAGCTTTTCGATGGAATTAGAAAAAAAAAAAAAATCGCGCACTATTATTGAAAAAAAAAGGTTTTTTGCAAAAACACGTGATTTTTTCAACTGTTTCTGAAGTTCTACCTGAAAATGAATTTTATAGTCGAAAAGATCAGACTTTTTTATAAAAAAAAACATGTTGAGTTCTATTTTTTTTTCAACGCCCGGAAGTGTTAAAAAATAAAGAAAAAACAATCGCGTACGTCAAACGGAGAAATTCATTAATGTGTAGCTCGTTAACGGGAAGGTCTGGAGGTCTAAAATTTGAGGGATTTACATATCTTGGCGCACGCAATAACATATCAACATTTCAGCAAAATCGAAATTTTGAAGCCTAAAAGCTTACATATAATTGGCGTTTTCGCCCATATTATATATATAAGGGTGTGTCGAAAATGGACTTTCTATTTTTCTTCGCTTCGACCACTCAAAACTTTAGGTTTCGACATTAAAGAGGTCGTCGTTCAAGGTGGCCGCTGTAGCTTTAAGTTTAGAGGTCGCTCAACGAGGATTTAGGTTTCCCATCTAATTTACACGTAAAAAATATTGTTTTTCATTCAAAATGATGTAAGACAACCAAAAAATCGGCGATGTCTGTGTTTCTTGGCTTATTCGAAAGCATAACTCATCCCCTAAACGATGACAAGTCGTTTTTCGACTTATCTTGTTCCAATTTTTTTTTTTGACGCCACTTTTCGACCGCAAGAGTCACTTTTTTAAGTTTACAAAGTCTCAAAGGTATCAACGAGTCCAAAATGAATTGATACAAGTATCGATCGTTGATACGAATATAAATAACCAATTTTTAAAATTGTTTATTTATATTTGAATCAACAACCAATTTTTGGAATTGGTTATTTATATTCGAATCAGCAATCAGTGCTTGTAGCAATTAATTTTGGACTCATTGATACCTTGGAGACTTTGTAAACTTGAAAAAGTGACTCTTGCGGTCGAAAAGTGGAGTCAAAAAAAATTGGAACAAGGTAAATCGAAAAACGACCTATCATCGTTCACGAGATGAGTAATGCTGACATTATTTTGAACGAAAAACAATTTTTTTTTACGTGTCAATTAGATTTGGGAAACCTAAATCCTCGTTGAGTAACCTCTAAACTTCAAGCTAAAGCGCCCTCCTTGAACGAGGACCTCTTTAATATGTTAAAACCTAAAGTTTTGAGCGGTAGGAGCGAAGAAAAAAAAAAAAAGTTCATTTTCGACACACACTAATATATCTATGTGAAATAGTTACAAATATTTGTTTTAATTTTAGAAAAATGTGTCCTACTACAATTTTGTCACATCTAAATATTTTTCACCATGATCGTTGCATTTCCGGCAATCATTCATTTGGTTAAAAGTGCAAAGCCACTTACTTAATCCCAAGAAATTTTTAAGCGCATACGGTAGAAATAATGATATAATTTCTAATTATTGTCACGAAATTTTTTTCTATATTCGTTCACATTCAAAAGTCCTTTCTCGGTGCATATCAGCCGTTCTATTCACAGTGAATATCTTCAAATCCGTTGTAATTTGTAACGTTTTGCGAGCTTCGGCGTCAATGAAACGCTTCGAAGCAAAGTTCTGTGTACTATTTTATCGTCACGCGTTGATTCGTTGTTTTCCATCACTTTTTAAAATTCTATTCTTGGGCTCTTCTGGAACCCCAAAACACATTTCAGTGATTTGAAAATTGAAAAAAAAAAAAACAATAACTAATCGAATCTCAAAGAATGTTCGTACAAATATTACATGTTAATATTTAGATTTTTCCATACTATAATATTTAATTATGTAAAAAATATAAGATATTGTTCCATAATGTATGACATACTTTTTAATTTAATCTAAAATTTTTTCATATATGCTTATTCAATTTCTTTGCCAAGTCGTACTTTTAATCATTCTTTCAAGAATTAACATAATATTAACGTAC
The DNA here is from genome assembly GCA_963564615.1 of Rhorus exstirpatorius. Lineage (NCBI taxonomy): Eukaryota > Metazoa > Arthropoda > Insecta > Hymenoptera > Ichneumonidae > Rhorus > Rhorus exstirpatorius. The sequence goes on along the minus strand of OY751314.1, from coordinate 33,833,727 downwards.
TAAAGGAGTTTATATACATTTGTCGCGATCCATTTCAACTCAGTCATCCCGTTTTTTGTTTTTGGTCTCGAAAAAATTATTCAGAATGGGAATTTCGAAGGACAATATATCCATGACATTTCACCAAAAATTTCATCGCCCCACTATTGTTAATTTTCGAGATAATGATTAATGAATTCTCAATTTTGTAAAAATCATAACTTTGTAGCTGCTCATCGAATTTAAAAGTTAAAAAATATATATATTTTTAATTTTTTTTTGCCCCTTAAAAAAAAAATATGCCGTCATCGGATAAAAGCTCATTAAACAGTTTTCGGGGTAAATTGACAAAAAAAATCATTTTTCCCTCTTCACTGATGCCCTCTTTCATCTTCAAAAAATCCTGCGGAGTCGCGCATTGCTCCCCCCTATCAGGAAAAAAAATAGTGAGTGAAATCCGAGTTGCCCTTTCGTAGGAAAAAAAAATCGAAAAATTACCCCGAAAACTGTCTGATGAGCTTTTCTCCGATGACGGCATATTTTTTTTTTTTTTTTTTTTTTAAGGGCATAAAAAATAGAAAATATTATTTTTTCAATAATTCCAATCCGATCAACAGTTAGCGAGTTATGATTTTTACAAAATTGAGAATTCATTAATCATTATCTCGAGAACCAACAATAGTTTGGGAGGGGCATGAAATTTTGGTGAAATGTCATGGATATATTGCCCTTTGAGATGCCCACATTGAATAATTTTTTTGAGACCAAAAAAAAAAGAAACGGGGTGGCCGAGTTGTCATGGAGCGTGACGTATATGAGAAGAGTAAATTGTATTGAAAGGTCGCGCCGTACACCGGAAGTAAATCTAAAAAAAAAAAATCATAATATCTGCTTTAAGACAAGCCTTGTTTAATTTAATTAAATTATTATTCAAGACAAGTATTATCATCTTTCAATGAATAATTTTGAAAAATATTCGATTAATTATTTAATTCAGGAAGCTCATACGGCTTTTGGGCAATTATGGTCGGAATCGACGCGTCGCTTGAAAGATATTTCAAACAAATTGGGTGCAAATTGCATCGACAGAGCGCGATGTTATTACGAGGCACTGGAAGTTTCACGACAAGCGAGGGTATATAATTACGATCTTCGAAATTATGTTCCAATGTTTTTTTTGGATTTTCATTATTTATTTATTTTTTTTTTTTTTTTTATACTATTCGTATCATAATTGTAATACTCGTGCAGATCCAGTGTCAGTATCAGGCACAATTATTTCAAAGAGCGAGCGAGATTCATGCAGCCGCGAAGGAAACCGTTGCCCTCGCCGAAGCAAGATTCATGTCTCATCAGCACGAGTGGAACTTCGATCAGGCATGGCAGGATATGCTTAATCATGCTACAATCAAGGTTCCCTAAAAGTTCAAAAAAAAAAAAAAAAACAAAGCATTAATGGATTTTTCCTCATTCTAACCTCGAAATCGCAACTTCGTTGCGCTTTCTCGGCTCTCATGAGGAAAAATAACGTTCGATACTCGTACGAAAAGGCTTTTTGACGAAACTCGTTACAGCACTCGCCTTCGGCTCGTGCCGTAATCCTCTCGTTTCGTCAAAAAAAGCCTTTGCGTACTCGTGTCGAAATGTACTATTTTTTTCTTATTTTTCGTCCCTTCTCGATCGCAAACACCGAAAAATTAACGTCTATTCTCATTGTTTCGCGCAACAGGTGATGGACGCGGAGAATCAAAAGGCCGAGTGCGGTCGCGAGCATCGCAGAAGAGCGACGCTTTTTCACGATGCCGAAATCAAGGTTCAACAGTTGGAGGAAAAATATCGTAAATCAATAATAAAGGCTCAGCCGTATTTCGAGATAAGAGCCCAGTATGATGAAATGTTGGCGACCCAGAAGGAATGCGTCGAGCGTCTTCGAAAGGCCGTCAAAGACGCCAAACTCTCGTACTCGTCGAGTTTTCGCGCTCTCGAAGACATAAGCAATCGGATTCATCAGCAGCGACGAGATTACGGTAAGCTATTAACCGTGTTTTTTTTTTTTCCTCGTTACAAACGATAAAATTTCGAATTGAATTCAAAGAAATTATAGCAATAAATAAATATATAAAAAATATTAACCCTATCCGTGCCCAGTGGGTACATATATGTGCCGCTACTTTGAAAAAAATTCATAACTTTCACAAAAATTAACGCAGAATGTTCGTTAAGATAAAGAATAGGAATATTAAAGATATTAAAGATATTAAAATATAAAATATAAAATATTTTTTAAATAATTAAATATTTAATAATTAAATAAAATATAAATAAAAATATAAATAAAAATATAAATAAAATAAAATATTAAATATAAAAATAAATTTAAAAATAAAATATAAAAATATTAAAGATATTAAGAAAAAGAAGATTAAAGATAAAGAATGGAACCAAGTCCAAAAAAATTACCGACCCCCTCGGAGCTACCCCTTGTTGTACACACCTCAAAAATATCATCCAAAAATGACCAAATTTGAAAAATGTGTATAATTTTGAGGCTGATTTTTTTTTGGAATATTCATTCCTGCTGGAATTACTTGTCTGCCATGCCGATAATGAGAATATGGTTTCGTGTTTCGGAATTTGCCAAAATCCAAGATGGCGTACCGAAATTTCAGCTGATTCGCAATAAGTTTTTGGTATCTGGAGGTTTTTCGTGTCGCTGATTCCGAATCTGAAGTAAAAATTTCAGAATTCAAGATGGCGGAGCCAATTTGGCGGACGGAAATGGCAAAATTCAAGCTGATTTGCATTAAACTCGTTATTTTTTCGCACAATTTACAGGCGCACGTATCAAAACGTAAATTTTCTATTCCTGGGGGGTGGTATTTTTTTTTTTTTCAGAAGCGTGGTCGTTTTTTTTTTGGGGAATTCTTCAAATAAATACTTGTGCAACACTTTTACGTCACTTGGAATCATTCCGATGTGAAATGATCAAGAAATTTTGAATTGAATGAAATTTGACTGATCATGGCACTTCAGGGGGTGGTTTTTTTTATGACGGGGTAGTTTTAATGATTTCACATGGATTTCTCACCCTTGTTATTTATTTTCCTTTCATTTCACGATTTTTCGCACGATTTACGGGCGCGCATACCAAAAAATAAATTTTATATTCCTGAGGGATGGTTTTTCCATGCGTAAGGATTGTTCAAAGATAGGGAAAATTATGAAATATTTTTTTTTACCACATCTGGAACTCCCGATCTTTCGTATCCAATCCTGACCTTTTTGAAAATTATCCTGGAAAATAAGTTGGGCGCGAAAGGTTTGAATAGTAATAACAAAATTATAATACTAATTAGAAATTTCGGTATTTAAGCTTCGTGGAACATGAAAAAACAAAAAAAAAACAAAAAAATTGAGAGGAAAAAACGTGCAAATTTCAAATTTCATTTAAATTTATTCATTTTTATTGAATTTTAATTATCAGATATGGTGGCAAACGGACCGAGAGAACCTGGCGTTGGTGCCGAGCTCATAAGTCCCGAGGATAGTTTGAATTACGAGACCGAATTGAACAAATTGTCGATAAGCAGACTCAATTCTCTGGCAAGCTCCGGCGAGCCCGACGCCGAGGAAAGATCCAAAGACTTTGACGTGAGTTATCGCAAAGAGTTGAGGCTAATTCGACCAAAGCATTCATCATTTATTTCTCCTATAACTTTGTTTATCAATGATTATAATATAAATACGATTTTTAAAAAATACAATTCAAATGAAGAAATTTACGATTTAATTGCAAATTTTTTATAAAACAAATTTTGAACCAAATAAATTGTTTGAAAAAAAAAAAAACCTAAAAATTGACGAAGAAACAATTTTTCAGAGCTACCAAAACATGTCCAAATCTGTTTATCGCGTAAATTCTTTTTCTTTTTGTTCTTTCCAGGCGCATTCGTGCTCATTTTTATCAATTTATTTTACGCAAATTCCTTTTTCTTTTTTTTTTCACCAGGACGTACGCGATCTCAAGCAGCGAGTCGATCAATTGGGTGGTCGTTCGATCGACGGTAGCGAATCTTGCTCGAGCCAGTGGGAATTGGAGCTGCAAGCGAGTATGGAAAAATTGAATAATTTATCGATGAAAAATTCAGAATGGACGAGCAGCGAGATAAACGGGAAGAATGAACGTCGCAAGGTGAGTGAGAACGAGCAAGGGGACGATAATCAGTCTGGAGGGGGTGAAAAAATTCCAAAAACCCTGAGAAACAATGAAAACGAACGGAAAAGGGTGCCAATTGATTTTCAAATATTGCGAAAATTATCGTCGAACTCGACGATCGCGAATTCGAGCACGGACATTCGACGATCGATCGCTCAAAGCCCGATAAATTCAATTATCAACAGATCCAAAGTAGCTATAAGAAACGGTTTATCGAAGTCACTGAGCAACAGTCCGGTTAACGTGAATTTTGGCTTTTGCAAACGGAAAATCGACGATAATCAACGAATCAATGATAATGAAAAGGCAACGCTGAACGATGACGTTACGATGAAAAATTCGGAAGATCGAATTTCCGCAGCTTCGACGCTCGGGGCTAACGAAGATTCGATTTCCAGCGTGAATTTCGAAATTTCGCCCATCTCAGAGCCAGAAGCGAGTTCATCGATCGTCGTCGTTGCGAATGATGAAAATTTGCCATTCTCGACGAACGTTGAGCCGGAAATTTCATTGAATATCGAAGAATCGACGATACGAGAATTCAATGAATCGCGCGAGAGCGAAGATTCGAAAAATCAACGTGTCACCGGCGAGAAAGTTGAAAAATCACGAAGCGTCGATTCGACGCCCGTTAGATCGAAGATCGCGCTGTCTCGTGATACTTGTGGAAAATCATTGAAACGCGAGAATGAAAATTTCGCAAAACCTTCGAGCTTGCCGAGAGAATCGAGCTCGGGAGCCTCGAGCGTTCGGGAATTGCCGCTTTTGTCGTTTTTCGAAAATAACGCAAAAGCAACGGTTTGCAAGGACAAGAGCTGCAGCATGATAAATCTTGCGGAAAAGCACAATTTAAAGACTCTACTCGATAATCCGAATTTACGAAATATACAGACGGTCAGTGTCGAAAGATTGGCAAACGCGAGGAACAATATAATTGGTCAGTACTCGGAGATTAGAAAAATATCCGAGAAATGAGGATTTTAGGAAAGTTTTTTTTTTATTTTTTTTTGTTTTGTTTGGCGAAAAATCGTTCAAGTTTAAGACACAAACTTGTGATAAATATCCATTGGGCGAAAGATTTTTGCGGATTGATCATTTTTGTTTTTTTTTTGTTTTTTTTTTTTTCTTATTGCTAAACCGCGGGTGACGATTAAGGGAGGAGACCTAAAATCGAATGAAAAATTGTAATTTTTCATTCGATATCGTATACCGAGGTGAATATATATTAGACTGTTTCAAAATAAATCGATAATTTTTTTTTTTTGCTTTACACAATCTTCAACTATACTTGGACATAAAAAAATAATTCTCGCGAAAGGAGGGGCCGGTCCTTCAAGATTTAGAGGTGTCTCATCGGACTTTTGTCATTTTTATTTCGTTAATACGTGAATAATTAATTTGCATGGATGGAACAAACGTTTTTCTAGTCCTAAAATGATAAATATATTCCAAACTTATGTATAAATACTGAATATACTAGAAAAAACGATCTTGATGATCGCAGCAACAATTATCGGTCGATATATACGCCGATAAATGCAAAAAAACACAAAAAATACGAAAATCCCCGTAAAAATGAATTTCCTGAATGATTTTCATTTAAAACATAATTCTATTATAATCACCCGACGTTTAGAAACATATATTTATTCATATAAAAACGCATTTTTCGCAACCGATACATCAGGGATTTTTTTTACCGACGGAGCGGATGGTTAGTACGGCTTATTAGCTTTTTTCGATTCAATGGTTCCTATGGATGTGAAACAAAAGATGTTAATAGCCTTAAGGACACGTGAGAGTACATCAAAGAATCAAAAGCGCATTGCCCTGAGTGATAGCGAGTGTCAAACACTGCCTGAAATTGACATAAGTCATTTCATCACTCAAAAGTCGAGGCGCTTATTTCAACAATGTGAATTGCCCCATGATTTCCTGGATGAGCCTCTCAAACAATGGGAATCTACTGAAAGCTTTCAAACGTGCTTAAGGGTTTTCTCACAAATGAAAGTAGTAAATGATTCAGCTGAACGTGGAGTAGCCCTTGTCGAGGAATATAATAATTTGTTAACTAAAAATGAAGAACAAAAACAATATTTGTTCCAAATAGTTCAAGACCATAGAAAAAAATACCCCAATTGCAATAAGTCAAGTTTTTCGTAGCCGAAAATGATTATCGTAACAGCGTATCAATGAATGTATTTATTTAAGATTATTGACGATAATAAAAAATTCATTTTTACGGAGATTCTTGTATTTTTTTTTTGTTTTTTGCATTTATCGACCGATAATGGTTGCTGCGATCATCAAGATCGTTTTTTCCAGTATATGCAGTATTTATACATAAGTTTGGAATATATTCATCATTTTAGGAAAAAAAAAATATTTGTTCCATCCATGAAATTAATTATTTACGTATTAACGAAATAAAAAAAGACAAAAGTCCGATGAGATTCCTCTAAATCTTGAAGGACCGGCCCCTCCTTTCGCGAGGATTATTTTTTGATGTCCAAGTATAGTTTAAGATTGTGTAAAGCAAAAAAAAAATTATCGATTTATTTTGAAACAGTCTAATATATATATATATATTTTTTCTTTCTGTACCTTTAAGATTCGCCAAGGTTGTTGATAATGTATTTTTTTTTTTTTTTTTTTTTTTCGGAATAACATTGGGAAAGATTGCAAAAAAAATATTTAAATGTGATAGATTTGTCGGAGGGTCGTCTAGTTTTAAGCAAATTTCCAAATGAACACGTTTCAGTGTTTTTTTTTTTTTTTTACAAGTTTTATATAAAATTATGCGTAAACTGTGATCCAAATTTCTCAGGGATTACGGGATTTTGAGACAGAAGAAAAATCATAAATCCTGGATATTATTAATGAGGGATACCGAGTCACGTTTAATGAGGCTTTGCTTTTGTCTCAAATGTGAATAATCTCTGAGGACGGATGGTATGAAAAATGTTCCATCTTTCTCGGGCTCTAGATCGTTTTTTTTTTTTTTTCCTCCGTCTGGGAAATCGACGAGTCACATTTTTAACGAAAAGCAGCTAGGAGAGCAGTTAAATATATACAAAAATTTATTTTAACTCTCTTTCGTAAGCGGGCAGCTATAATTTTCAATCGTAACATCTTTCGAAAAATATATGACAATGATTTGATAATCATTTAAGGATGTATCGGATGTACCTTCTCAACCAAAAGTGTGACTTTCTTCGGCAATATCGCATACTTCATGATAAGATAAAAATCGGTAAAAAATTCAACCACAATAAAGACAATAAGAATATTAATTTTGAATAATAATAATGCCAAAAAGTTATCAATAAATTGTTCAAACAAAACATTGTTTAACAAATTTTTAGGAAAAGTTTTTTCTTGACACCTGATATGAATTCATCGATTTTTCTGACTACACATGAATTTTTAAAAAAATTTCTTATTTTGAAATTTCAATTATCGAAAAAATTTTAATTTTGAAAAATGAAGATAAAATCGTGAATTTTGGATATGTTTTCATAAAAACGTTGTATATTGCGATTAAGAAGTTTCCAGGGCATTGAACGAATAGTTTCGTAAATACAACCTTTACAAATTTCCGAAAACCGAAATTTCAAAATGATAAGAAAATGTAAAACAAAAATTCATGCGTAGTCAGAAAAATCAACGAATCCATCTCACGTGTCAAAAAAAAACTTTCCCTAAAAATTTGTTGAACAATGTTTCGTTTAAACAATTTATTGATAACTTTTTGGCATTATTATTATTCTTGTCGTCTTTATTGTGGTTGAATTTTTTTCCGATTTTTATCTCATAAAGTATGCAATATTGTCGACGAAAGTCACTTTTGGTTGGGAAGATACGGTCCGATACATCCTTAAGAAACAAAGGCATGGTAAGTTTATTTATTTATTTTTATTTTTTTGGAAATTTGCTTGAAACTAGCGTACATTTGATGAGCTGGCTAATTTTAATTCCGATTATTTATACGAACAATATACAGTATTGATAACGTTAGTTGAATTTTATAAACGTGCGAAAAATGTATATATATTTTTTTATCTTGACACTGATTTCACTGGAAATGCAGTACGCACTTGAGGAGGTCGACTCAACTAAAAAAAAAAAAAAGAAAAACATGAAAAAAAATACTCGTTTCATTTGTAAATTTGCAATCTCCAATGGCTAAAAGAGCTCTCTATCAATTCACGGGAGGGAGATGGGCTATTACTATACTTGTACTAAATCGCAAACGTCGCAACGAATTTGAGTAATTGACACTCGATCGAACAGCTGCTCAAACTCATATAGCTCGATTTTTATTCCCCGTTACTTTCTTTGTTCCTCAAATAAATATTTAATTTTTCAATTTCTACTGGATATTTCAACGCGCCAATAGCGTGCTATTCGTAAAAAATACTTGTAAAAAAATTACTATATAATCTGACGAAAAAAAAATGTTTTCAACGATAGCAAGATTTTCTATTCGGAGCGTTATAATAAATTTAATTAATCGAAAGGACGAAAGGTTGGTAGAAATTCCCAAATTGCGTCATGTATGAAAAAAAAAACAAAAAAAAAATGTTTAAGAGTGGCCAATCCCGTTATGTCTCATAGAAAATCGCGCAATTATTCGACGAACATGTAAATCCAAAGACACAAAAAGTAAGGACTATAGATCTTCGGTTGGGATTTAAAAACAAAAAGAAAAACTGAAATATCTTCATAATTTATGTGCCCAAATCATAATCATAATTTTTTCGATGGCATTACTTGACACAATTCTTATGAAGAAAAATCGATATTACTACGTAACTCATAGATCGTAGATGAATAATAATATTAATAATTGTAAATAACATTAGAATCTTTAAATCCTCTGAGAGATGAATTCATCTAGCCTTATTTACACGATAAGAATTAAGGTGCGTGTATATTTCTATACACATATATTTATGTGTATAGATTTATATATAAATATAATATATACATACACAGAGTGTCCCATTTTTAAGTATCCATTGAAATAAATCGAAAACGGGAGATCGTACAAAAAAAATGTATCCGACAAAAGTTTCACGGTTTTGAGGGAGACAGTTGATGGTTTTTTATTGCAGAATCGTATTTTGCCGTTAAAGAAAAACAATACGTAACTTTTGTCTGAAAAATTTTTCTCAAAAATCCCAACTTCGAGTCGAAAATTGGCATTTTCACGTTTTGAAGAACACTTTCGCTCACTCGCTTCATGGGCGCAGTTTCCATTTTCGATTATTGTCCAGGCCTTGACTACACCGCGCGGAGGTGGACTTTTGCACACCGTTTGGCCCTCAAAAGGGTCGTTTGTTTTTGCGCGCGTGTGTGTGGAGAGAGGGAAATCAAAGAGATAAATCTCCGTAACTCGTCACTTCCGCAGTATTTTCCGACTCCAAATCTTCTCTGTGATGTGCGCGAGAGTGTGCCGGGGCAGGGTAGAGGGGAGGAAGATGTTAAAAAATACCACAATCAAGAGCACGACATCCTCTGACTCGCTTTTCAAAACTCTGGGCCGTTTTCAAAAAAGTATTTCCCTTGGAATTGCTTTGCACGCATTAGTAATTCTGTTCGTTATGCCACCCCTGATTGTTGGAGGCTCCCGGTAAACAGCATCTTTCAGGAATCCCCCACAGGAAAAAATCAGGCGAGGTGAGATCCGGTGATCGTGGTGGCCACTCGATCTAACTTCCTCGACTGATCCAATTACCACCGTAGGTAGCCTGGAGATAATTCCTTCGCAATTCTGTGATATTGCGGAAGTGCTCCACCTTGTTAAAACCACATTCGTGCTCGTGTGTGTCCAAGCCAACTTCTTGCAAAAGTTCTGGCAATACTTTCCGAAAAAAAAAGCTGAGATATGTTGGCCCGGTCACCTCAAAGGAATGCGGTCCTACGAGATATTCATTGACGATCCCACACCAAACATTTGCTGTCCACCGATGTTGTTGATCAATCAGCCTCTACCAATGTGGCCTCGTCGCTCATCAGGAGATGGCGGAAAAAGTGCAGATTTCGCCTAATTTGTCAAGTTGACCACCGACAAAATGCAACGTGACGCACATGTGGTCTTTAGCCGAGACTTGTTGGTACAAGGAAATCCGGTAGGGTCGATGTCGCAACGCTTTCAACATTCATCGCACCCTGTTCTCTGATACACCCAAATAATTTTGAATTTTACGGAGATTAAGATGAGGCCATGGCAAACATCGCCAAGATACTCACGGCAGCTGCGGAACCCTCGGGTTCGGGATTTTAATTTCGGACCGATTCTTTGGCGCTTCGAGCATCCTTGTCGAATCCTGCGTTCCAATTTCACGATAGGCCTATGATTCGGGAAACAATCTCGGAGGTGATCATATCGGTCGCTGTACAATTGAGCTGCTTGTCGGTAGTTCCCGCGACGAGTATCCTAAGACGTGAAGAATATCAACGACCCCCGAAGGAGTGCAATCGGGTATTTGAAATTATTGCGGAATATTGTAAATTAGTACTGTGACAGAACACAATGCGATAGGGCTACGATACGTTGAGGTCATCGCGGATCCTATGGGGTTGCCTTAATAATAGTGTTTACGATAATGCACCTACTAAAAGAGTGGATATGATGGAGCGGATTAGAAGAGAGCAATAATAAATGCCAACACCATCAGATCGGTGATTAAAAATTTTCGACAAAGGCTCAACTTATGAATTTGAGGAGGTTCTTAACCCAGAGAAAAACGGTAAGAATGATTCTAAAATTTGAGGAAAGGTTCGTGCTGATACTAGGAATACACCGTAATTATTTCAGATTTTTTGACCGCACGTAGTTGAGGAGAAAAAAAAAAGATTAAATACGCCGCTTATACATGGGCTCTTATGGGAGAAGTATTCGAAGTTATGATCGGAGATTATTTTAAGAGTGAAAAAACGGTAACATTTCCCCGAAGAACTGCTTAAACGGCAGATTAGACCTTCATAGATATTAATTTGCCCATAAAGAAAGTTTTTCACCGTTCCGATTGTGAAATATACTTGTAAAGAGAATTGAGCGTGAGTAATGGCTTGGGTGAAACAAATGCCGAACGCAACCTGCCCCGCACGTCGCCCGCGCCGCGCCATCACGTTCCCCTTGCCGCACCAAATTGATGTTAAGAACCTCCTTAAAACAATCCTGGCCCATTCGAACATGCAATGCAACTGAAGACTGGCTATCAAAAACAAAAAAAAACAAACAAACGACCTTTTTTAGAATAAAACGGTATGCAAAATCCTATGAGCAACCTCCGCGCGGGATCACTGAGTGATGCTGATGCCAATGGTGAAGAGTTAAGGCCTATGCAGAGTGTTTATGTTAACTCTGGACATACTTCTATAGTGTGTAGGGGCTGCGCAGGCAAGCATTTTGAGGTAAGGCACCCATGGTTGGAAGCTCATCCTAACTGTTGTGGAGGTCTTCGAAGGATTTGAATTCCTGTGCAAGCCTTGTTGGGGTGCAGATGAAAGTCTGAGTGTAAGATTCGCCTTACAGTTCTGGACGATATTCCAAGCGCAGCGGCAATTGACGCTCTTATACTGCCGCGATGTTTTCAGGTGTTCGCACACTTTTAGGTCCGCCAATTGTTTTTTTTTTTTTTTTTTTTTTAAGAACTGCAGATCCTATCGCCCTTACATTACTGATCCATTTCCGAATGGTTTTAGGATCAGGAACACGGTCTTTACGATTTAACCCGAACGGGATCCGAAAAGTCCTCTGCGTAGCCAGAACGCTTTCCCCGTTTTTAAAAAACGTCTCCACAACAAAGTCCCGCTGCTCACCTGACCACGGCATGATGACATTGGTGAGTACTGAGAACGGTATTGTTCCCCCCGACCTAAAACAGCATCTGCCTCGCCCCTCTACTCGGTCTGGGGGGCCCTTCAGTGATTTTTTGAAACTACGGACTGCATTCTGACTCATTCGTGCTACGAACAAGCGCGCGCGGTACACGGAGAAACTTTTTCGCGCACTGCCGTCGCAGTCTCTATTTCAAGCGGTACGGCTGCACGCTCAGAAGCCCGAGCGCGCCACCATCGCAATTTTAGAGCTGTAGCGTCTCAAGACCTACAGCGTGCGGCGATCGCAGGTTCTGCGCGCTGGGTGATCGCAGAGAGTGAGAGCGCGTGCCTCCATGATACAGTATATGAGCTCTGAGCGTGCTGTCATCGCAAGAGAGTTAGACCAAACGTCTGCATGCCGAGCGTATTAATTTTTGCATGAATATATGCACGGATAAATAATGTTTTTTTTAGCTTATCTATCTTTTTAGGTTAATAAGCTTATATAGAAGTATGAAACTAATTATTTTTAACTTTATTCTATTACCTCAAAAGAAACTGGATTGCAATGAAACCATGTTAATAGTGGGCAGTATTTTAAATACAAAAATACCTATATATATATATAACCTGTAAAAGAGATTTGAAAAAGGTTGAAATAATTAATGAGGCATAGTTTCCAAATTAATAATGTGATTTATTTTTCTATAATACGCAATGGTGTAATTAAACAGTTTCATAGAGCGCAATGTGGAATAATGCACAGAAAACGGTCAAATATTATGGTGTATATTTCGTGCACGCGTATTATAACTCGCATCGGTTATTGATATAGGATCGACGCTATGCTGCGCAGTGACGCTGCATGTACTGTGCACGCGCGAGCCGAGACGCCGAGGCTCCCGCATAAACAGGGCCCTGCCTTACCATACCCGTGAGATGGCCCTGTTCGCACTGTGCGAAGCCCGAGCTCTCGTGCTGCGAGCTGGGTGCGCGCACAAAGCTGAGATTGTAGTCGTCCCACTTTTTCGACTACGGCGCTCGCATGTGCGACGGCAGGGCTCGAAAAAGTTTCTCCGTGTACCAAATCCCTCAAAGCCCTCCACATCCGTTAGGATGAGTTTCCGACCATGGGTGTCTTACCTCAAAATGCTTGCCTAGGCAGCCCCAACACACCCTAGAAGTATGTCCGGAGTTGACATAAAAACCGTGTATAGACAATAATCGAGAACTCAAACTTGCGCTCATGAAGCGCAGTGGACAAAAGTATTCTCCGAAGCGTAAAACATGAATTTTAGGTTCGAAGCTGGGATTTTTTGGGAAAAATGTTTCAGACAAAAGTTACGTTTTTTTTTTTACACCAAATACGATTCTACAATAACAACTATATAGTTCCATTTAAAAAAAAAATCAAAGTTGATCCTCAAATGACCTTAAAGCAGCCACACTGGACGTACAAATCGCGCGATCCCCATTTTCGATTTATTTCAAGTACCCATTAAAACGGGACATCCTGTATGGGGATAGCCCTAAAAAAAAACTATTTCGTATTCGGTGAATCGTTCCATTGACTAATCAAATGTTTGTATCTCGGTCGCTCGCGATCTGCTACGAGTAATTTCACAAAAGTACTTTTCATCGTCATAACGCTTTTGTTTCCTTTTCATTCGACTCTCAGATCAAACCGAATCGTATCCGTTGTATTGTTTTTTTTTTCTTCATCTTTGCGATATATACGAAACGATGACGAATAAAGAGAGTGAAAAAAGTAAAGTGTCGTTTGAAAAAAAAATTCAATTTTCCTGAACCTTCTTCTCCGCTCGTTTTTCCACGTTGGACGTCGTAATAATAATCAAGAAAATATAACCCAAACACGATCACGTGATCTACCGTTATTAAATTTTATAAGTATTCATGTAAAAATGTTTAACGACTTTTATAAAACTCGAGGTAAATTCACGAATAATCACAGATCTCGAGATCGCGTCGCTCGAAAAGAAAAAAAAAAAAATACGTTCCCGCGCGCGTCCCTCTGCACCGCAATAGACTATGTGCAAGGGGGCGGAGTAATGACTAAATGTGACGCGAGCGCTTGCGGTGGACATAATTGTAAGTTTTTGAGACCTCATTCGGACACACACAAAAACACACACACACGTGCAAAATTATGGCCGCCATTGCTGTGGGCTGTGTTTTTAGGTTATGGTGTGCCGTCACTGTAAAGAAATTGGACATTCATTTCTTCATTTACGTCAAATTTAGAAATGAAAAAAAGTCCAGATGAATAATTTTTACGTACCTTTCGAAATATTATATTTAGTTAATATAAATACAACACTATAAAAAAAATATATGTTTTTCTATCACTTTCGCTGCATAACATCCATACAATTCTATAGCACACAATTTATTATACTTTTGCCCGCGAGCGGCGCTAGTAGAACATCTGCGTATAGCCTATCGCGCGCCCTTTACTTCGATATCACCACACATGTCCCACGAAGAATTTTCTTTCATTTCTTTTGTTTTTTTTTTTTTTTTTTCTTTTTTCCAAAACAGTCAAGATGTCACGTAACTGGCACAACACATCTCCGTGATAACAGCAGATCGGCCTCTCGCGGCTCGTTCACCCACTTGGCTTTTTTTCTTTCTTTTTTTCGAACAAAAAATTTTCCGAACAAAAATTTGTCGCGGTAAAATAATCGATGAACGATAAATACACGATCGTTGGCTCGGAGCCTGAAAATTCGTGCTACGTTAAAGCGTGACGCACATATATATACACAAACGGGACAACACAAGAGGATATATATATATATATTGACGGCGAGAAAGAGAGAGAAAATCGAGAATATGCGAGCGACTTGAAATTTTTCGTGACATGAGTACGCGTTTATCCCGCAATCACTTGAAAGTACGCGAGAAAGCGGAAAAGAAAAATAACGCGTCGCAGCGGGATTACGAGGATAACGCGAGGAAAAAAAAAAAAGAAACGTTTAAATTTGAGTCACAATGGATCGAGTGTGCAAAAGTGACGAGGATACCTTCAAAAATCAACACAATGAACTCGTAAGTGAAGACATATCTCTTGTTCATGAAAAGTAAAAGAAAAAAAAAAAAAAAAGTCATGAGAACCTATAAAAATCTGCCAAATCCACGCTCAAGGCCTGTAATTGGTTCTCTTGCATCTGTCAAATTCACATTAGGCACTCTCTATCGGTTCTCATGAAACTTCTTTTCCTTCTGCTCTCGCACCTCGCACACCCGTGTGAACATGTCGTTTATAATTTTACGCGAAATCCTCTATGACAGAGTCGATCGAATCCTCAAAAATACGACAAAATTCTATGGTATCCTTTCGTGAAAATGCGTTTGTTCAAAAATATTTTTTATTCCCACTGCGTGCTCGAGGATTCGGACTATCGTTTGATGAGAGGCGCCGTGAGACAATCGGGCGACGAGAGAGATCCCCAAGAGCGAAAAATCTTACGTAATCATGCAAACGACTACGAGGACGATGAGGAAGACGGGCATGACAATAGCAATGATATTTTGACGCGTGAAGATGGTCCGCGCTACTCGAACGCCAGAGTTGGAATCTGCGCGGTTTGTAATTCGACGGTAGGGGGCACCACCGGTCCCGGTAATAACAGCGTCGATTTCGAGCAAGCTCGTTCCTGCGATCAGGGCCATCTGCTGTGTCAACGTTGCGTTCAACGATTTGCCATACGATCAGGTACATGAACCAATATTTCAGTCAATTTTATTTATTTATTTTTTCTTTTTCCACACCTAACTTTAAGTTTATCCATGTGCATAGATTGAGAGCATTTTTTTTCTAATTAATTAATTTTCCGTGCTACTCGTCGGCTAAAATGTATAATACAAAAATTACATCAACATCGAACTGCGCTGCTTTGCTCGAAACGACTCAAAATCTCGAATGTCTTAGCAATTGGCGATCGACACTAAGCATGCGACTCCTAGCGGGTTTTTGACGAACCGCTATTGGAGTGCAAAAGACTTTATTTGTACACGCGATGCACACGATACAGCGTTTAAATTAGTTTTAACATTTCTGTACCTGTTCAAATTAACAAAAAAACGCTGTAGTTCAAATTTTTATATTATTGGATATCGGAATGGAGACTGTCGAAAGGGTCGAATCTGCGAAATTCAGCCCAAAAGTGAAATCTAATACTGGAGTTTATTGTTGCGTGTTCGAATGTCATTCTCGTCCGTTCACGGATCGAGACGTGAAATTTCACCGGTTTCCCGTAAAAAAAATCGCCGGTAAAGTATCTCGGACAAATTTGCTCGGCATGCGTGAAATGATCGATCGACGGAAAATATGGATAAGAGTGCTGAAAATGTCTCGATGCGACCCGAAGTCTTCGATCAGAGTGTACCGGTCCTAATATTTCGCGCTTTGTTTCGTTTTTTTTTTTTCAGTACATCCAACTACCACCATTTGCCCGAACTTCAGAACTTCTTCCCCTTCAGTTATACTTCGGTTGTTTGGGTCTCCTTTTACGAAATCGTAAATTTGTCGCAGTTTCAATTATATAACGTCCCATGTTTTCAATGCTAACTGTCACAAACTGCACTCCAATTCGCGATCCCCATAAGTTTTGGCGCCTCTCGTGGCTTAAAGCTGAAGCTCTGCTAGTATAGTGTACAGTGCCAAAATATGACAATGGACTGTACTATACTTTGATCGGCCATATTGAGATACCGTTGCGCCGTCTCTAGGACGTGAAAATCGCGAATAGCGCCGTATTTCTGAGTGACGCGAGCGCCGCCATCGGTAGTGTCGATCGCCAATATGGTTTTACAGCACGAATTACGTAGGGTAATTCATTTTAAAGAAACAGGGAAGACTCTTATACTTCATTATCCAGACAGCAGCCTGAGGACGTCTAAAAGTTATCTGAAAGAATTCGAATGCGTCGAATTTTGACCTGAACTTCTTAAATTCTGTGCTTAGATCTTTTTTGTGACCGGTTTAAGCTTCAACTGTTTAAGGAAAGCGGTATCATTCAAGCCATCTAGCGTCAGTATGCTGGAACTAAATCGACGCGCCGTTGAGCGTATTTGTATACACCAAATCACTTAAATGATTTTATTCCAAAAAAACGTACTTTTTATTTATTTATTTTATCATTCATGTAATATAAATTTGTCCGTAAAAGGCCTAAAACTAGGCGATTTTTTGGAATTTTTTTCCTGAAGAAGAAGTTGCTCTGCATTTTTGAAATTTTGACATAGTTTTATTTCATATTTTTACTATCTGAGACAAACTTTTTTTTTCGTTTTTGTTTTCTACAAAATGGTGGATGTACAGCTCGTTAAATTTGTGAACTACGTTGTCGCACGGTGTGCAGCCTAGAATCCGTTCTAATCAGTCCGAAATAAAAAAAAAAAAACCCTTTTTCATTTCAAAAGTTGATAGAAAAACGCTGGGATTGAACTTGATCCGGTTTAAAAATATGAAAAATTGACGAAATGGCACACGCTTTCGAAAATTGAATTCCAATTTTTCACGCAAATATTTCACATTATTTGCATTTAAAAAAGAACTTTTTATTAAAATCTTGAAGATTATTTTTGCTCAATCCCTGGGGAAAATTTTTTGAAAAAATTTGTATAAAATCAAGATCGGTCAATAAATTTTTGAGTTATCCCGTTAAACCAATCTTGAAAATTTAGTTTTGAGAAAAACGCGTTTTAAAGTTTTGATAAATAAAAGTTCTATGAAATGACTTACCGGTAAATCAGCGATTTATTCGTTCCAAGCCATAGTTTAGCCTCTGCTTCGGGCATTTTTGAGATTCTTTTGATGCAAAACTGTGCTGTCGAGCAATTCGACCATCATCGATGCACGCTCTTTCAATATATAACTCAAAAACGGCTTCGAACCTCATTATAAAATGTTAACGGTACATTCTCAAGATATTATACCAACGTTTTATGGAAAAAATCGATTTTTTGAAAATTCCTCCCCCCCATAATATGTTCATTTATAATCGGTTTTAAATTAAATTTTCAGATCTTTAAAAAAAAAAAAAAAAAAAAGAGCAGAAAACGAGGCATTCGAGGTCATTAGGACGTATTTATAATGAAATTTCAGAAAAAAATTTCAATTAAATTCCTGAATGAATGATATTATATATGATTATATCAATATATGAATTATATCTATATATGATTATAGAATTTCAATGAAATTCCTGAAACGATATCATCGAGAAATCATTCAGAGACACTCGTGCCCGCATGAATAATTATCCGACAATTTCACAGTCAATTGCTCGAATCATACAATTTTTTTTTCCATAATCATAACGTCGATTCAGTTCCATAAAACTCTGGTAACGTTCGTAGAAGTTTGTTTTGTTTTTTTTTTTTTTTTTTTTTTTCCCCACGAGCAAGCAACGTCAGCTTTCATGAATTTCAATAATTCACAACTACCAAAAAAATTATTCAGCGCGAAAAGTTTTCGTTTTCGTTCGAATATAAAAAAAATAAAAAAATTAAAAAATCGACATTCTCACGCATATAGATATGGGCTGTGTTCTCTGTCGCACGGATTCTCAGCACTCGAATTCGACCGATTCGCGGGACAGTATAACGAGCCTGAATCGATCATCATCGGCTCGTAAAACGAGAAACATTCGCGAGCTCGATGATCAACGCTCGAACAGGACAACCCGAACGAATGAGTTTCACGGTATGCCATGGGCGCGCGCTCACTCCGAGGCACCGGTCGTCGGTACCCGAATGAATTTTCAGCGCAACGACGTCAAGAGAGTCGAATCCTGTTATTCCGAATGGAACGACGAAAAATTCGTGGCGAGGGACGCCCGCGAGGAGCGTTATACGAAAAATGACTCGAGGCAACATCAGCAGCGCAGTTATTGCAGTATAATTGGCAAGGAAACTACGACAACGACGACGACGATGATGATGATGGAACCCACGCCATCCGAGACACGTGTCAATGGTCAAATCGTCACGGAATGCTCGAGACGTCCGATACGATGCCCAAGACTCGATTGCGCCGTTAACGTTGCATTCTCAGCTCTGACTCATCATTTTATCTTCGATCATCCGGAAGTACCGATTCTCAGTGTCGAGCCAGGCGCGAAGAGTACCCTGATCGTGAGCTTTGCTGCTCTCTCCTGCGACTCGAGCCGATGTCTCGCTCTTCTCTTGGTCTCCGGTAAACTCTCGTAAGTTTTTCTGCTTTTTTTTTTTTCTCACGAATTTTCCTCGAATATCTTTCTTCGTTCTATCCGGCGTAAAATATTTTCATCGCGGGGAATCCGGGCCACTTGACAATGAGTCTTGGAACTTGTTGTGCTTGGAAAGAGCTTTTGGCCAAAAGTATACAAAAGAGTGAGAAAAAAGGCAAAAAAAAAACATTAAATTCGACAATTATTCAATATAACGCGTTGATTAGAGTTAAATTGAAATTTAACGAAATCTCAATTTACGATCGTATGTTAATTTTCATCGTATCCGTGTAATTCACGTTTTAATCGTTTGAGGGAAAAAAAAAGAAACTAATTGAAGCAATGCTATGGAAGAATGTGACCGGGAATAAGAGTAAAATTGAGAAAAATGAAATTAGCAAAAAAAAAAAAATTTCTTGGTCGCCATACCAGATCCATGTTTGTCGATGTTTTTTTGGAACACGAATCCGGAGTCGGAATGGCATGATCGTGGACGAATTTTCGAGCTAGAGCCTGAAAAAGATCATAATTTTGGTCATATCGGGTATCTTCGACGATGATCGGTTCGACATGATCAATCAAAATTTTTTTAGGCATGAAAATATAACTCCTCTCATGGAAAAGAGTATTCTCTAGCATTATCCATTTCTCCCTGATGCACAGAGTACGATAAGACCGAATAATATCAACTTGGAAGGATATTCGACACGAGAATTTCAATGGATATTCATTCATAACGTTCTTCATGAAAAATAGCTTTCGGTCAAATTACTTGATACTTCAAATTCCGGTAGTTCTTGGTAAACGGATAAATTGCTACGAGTATCGATTGTTGATTCGAATATTGATAACCAATTACAAAAATTGGTAAAACATACAAAATTCCTCAGCATGAACATGGTTTTTTGAATAAAATTGAATTCCGTATTTCCGTATCATCAATTTTATTCAAAAAACCATGTTCATTTTTAGATATTTTGTATGTTTTACCAATTTTTGGAATTAGTTATTTATATTCGCATCAACGATCAATACTTGTAGCAATTCATTTTGGACTCATCGATATCTTGGAGACTTTGTAAACTTGAAAAAGTGACTATAGTGGTCGAAAAGTGGCGTCAAAAAAATTGGAACAAGATAAATCGAAAAACGACTTGTCATCGTTTAGGAGATGAGTTATGCTTTCTAATAAGCCAAAAAAACACAGACATTGCCAATTTTTTCGTTGCCTGACATCATTTTGAACGAAAGACAATATTTTTTACGTGTCAATTAGATGGGAAATCTAAATCCTCGTTGAGCGATCTTTAAACTTCAGACTAAAAGTATCGATTGCTACAAGTAAATTACAGTAAATTCGATCGATTGTCGATTCGAATATAAATAGCCAATTAAAAAAATTGGTAAAACATACAAAATTCCTCAGAATGGAAATGGTTTTTTGAATAAAGTTGAATTCCGTATTTCCGTATCATCAATTTTATTCAAAAAACCATGTTCATTTTTAGATATTTTGTATGTTTTACCAATTTTTGGAATAAGTTATTTATATTCGCATCAACGATCAATACTTGTAGCAATTAATTTTGGACTTGGACCTTGGAGACTTTGTAAACTTGAAAAAGTGACTATTGTGGTCGAAAGGTGGCGTCAAAAAAATTGGAACAAGATAAATCGAAAAACGACTTGTCATCGTTTAGGAGATGAGTTATGCTTTCTAATAAGCCAAAAAAACACAGACATCGCCAATTTTTTCGTTGCCTGACATCATTTTGAACGAAAGACAATATTTTTTACGTGTCAATTAGATGGGAAATCTAAATCCTCGTTGAGCGATCTTTAAACTTCAGACTAAAAGTATCGATTGCTACAAGTAAATTACAGTAAATTCGATCGATTGTCGATTCGAATATAAATAGCCAATTAAAAAAATTGGTAAAACATACAAAATTCCTCAGAATGGAAATGGTTTTTTGAATAAAGTTGAATTCCGTATTTCCGTATCATCAATTTTATTCAAAAAACCATGTTCATTTTTAGATATTTTGTATGTTTTACCAATTTTTGGAATAAGTTATTTATATTCGCATCAACGATCAATACTTGTAGCAATTAATTTTGGACTTGGACCTTGGAGACTTTGTAAACTTGAAAAAGTGACTATTGTGGTCGAAAGGTGGCGTCAAAAAAATTGGAACAAGATAAATCGAAAAACGACTTGTCATCGTTTAGGAGATGAGTTATGCTTTCTAATAAGCCAAAAAAACACAGACATCGCCAATTTTTTCGTTGCCTGACATCATTTTGAACGAAAGACAATATTTTTTACGTGTCAATTAGATGGGAAATCTAAATCCTCGTTGAGCGATCTTTAAACTTCAGACTAAAAGTATCGATTGCTACAAGTAAATTACAGTAAATTCGATCGATTGTCGATTCGAATATAAATAGCCAATTTAAAAAATTGGTAAAACATACAAAATTCCTCAGAATGGAAATGGTTTTTTGAATAAAGTTGAATTCCGTATTTCCGTATCATCAATTTTATTCAAAAAACCATGTTCATTTTTAGATATTTTGTATGTTTTACCAATTTTTGGAATTAGTTATTTATATTCGCATCAACGATCAATACTTGTAGCAATTCATTTTGGACTCATCGATATCTTGGAGACTTTGTAAACTTGAAAAAGTGACTATTGTGGTCGAAAGGTGGCGTCAAAAAAATTGGAACAAGATAAATCGAAAAACGACTTGTCATCGTTTAGGAGATGAGTTATGCTTTCTAATAAGCCAAAAAAACACAGACATCGCCAATTTTTTCGTTGCCTGACATCATTTTGAACGAAAGACAATATTTTTTACGTGTCAATTAGATGGGAAATCTAAATCCTCGTTGAGCGATCTTTAAACTTCAGACTAAAAGTATCGATTGCTACAAGTAAATTACAGTAAATTCGATCGATTGTCGATTCGAATATAAATAGCCAATTTAAAAAATTGGTAAAACATACAAAATTCCTCAGAATGGAAATGGTTTTTTGAATAAAGTTGAATTCCGTATTTCCGTATCATCAATTTTATTCAAAAAACCATGTTCATTTTTAGATATTTTGTATGTTTTACCAATTTTTGGAATTAGTTATTTATATTCGCATCAACGATCAATACTTGTAGCAATTCATTTTGGACTCATCGATATCTTGGAGACTTTGTAAACTTGAAAAAGTGACTATTGTGGTCGAAAGGTGGCGTCAAAAAAATTGGAACAAGATAAATCGAAAAACGACTTGTCATCGTTTAGGAGATGAGTTATGCTTTCTAATAAGCCAAAAAAACACAGACATCGCCAATTTTTTCGTTGCCTGACATCATTTTAAACGAAAGACAATATTTTTTACGTGTCAATTAGATGGGAAATCTAAATCCTCGTTGAGCGATCTCTAAACTTCAGACTACAAGTATCGATTGCTACAAGTAAATTACAGTAAATTCGATCGATTGTCGATTCGAATATAAATAGCCAATTTAAAAAATTGGTAAAACATACAAAATTCCTCAGAATGGAAATGGTTTTTTGAATAAAGTTGAATTCCGTATTTCCGTATCATCAATTTTATTCAAAAAACCATGTTCATTTTTAGATATTTTGTATGTTTTACCAATTTTTGGAATTAGTTATTTGTATTCGAATAAACGATCAATACTTGTAGCAATTAATTTTGGACTTGGACCTTGGAGACTTTGTAAACTTGAAAAAGTGACTATTGTGGTCGAAAAGTAGCGTAAAAAAAATTTTGAACAAGATAAGTCGAAAAACGACCTATCATCGTTTAGAGGATGAGGTCATGCTTTCAAATAAGCTGAAAAAACACAGACATCGCCAATTTTTTCGTTGCCTGACATAATTTTGAACGAAAAACAAAATTTTTTACGTGTCAATTAGATGGGAAATCTAAATCCTCGTTGAGCGATCTTTAAACTTCAGACTAAAAGTATCGATTGCTACAAGTAAATTACAGTAAATTCGATCGATTGTCGATTCGAATATAAATAGCCAATTTAAAAAATTGGTAAAACATACAAAATTCCTCAGAATGGAAATGGTTTTTTGAATAAAGTTGAATTCCGTATTTCCGTATCTTCAATTTTATTCAAAAAATCATGTTCATTTTTAGATATTTTGTATGTTTTACCAATTTTTTGAATTAGTTATTTGTATTTGAATAAACGATCAATACTTGTAGCAATTAATTTTGGACTTGGACCTTGGAGACTTTGTAAACTTGAAAAAGTGACTATTGTGGTCGAAAAGTAGCGTAAAAAAAATTTTGAACAAGATAAGTCGAAAAACGACCTATCATCGTTTAGAGGATGAGGTCATGCTTTCAAATAAGCTGAAAAAACACAGACATCGCCAATTTTTTCGTTGCCTGACATAATTTTGAACGAAAAACAAAATTTTTTACGTGCCAATTAGATGGGAAATCTAAATCCTCGCTGAGCGAGCTCTAAACTTAAAGCTACAGCGCCCTCCTTGAACGAGGACCTCTTTAATGTCAAACCCTAAAGTTTTGAGTGGTAGGAGCGAAGAAAAAAAAAATTCCATTTTCGACACACCCTAATATATACAGTAGATAAAAATATATTACATATATATCGAAAATATCATTGACATTCTCGTCTTGAATTTCCTTTCAAGTCGATATTATTCGATTTTATCGTACTCCATATGCATCAGGAAAAAAAATGGATAATGCTAGAGAATATACTCTTTTCCATGAAAGAAATGATATTTCCGTACCTCCAAAATTTTGGTCGATCATGTCGAACCGATCGGAGTAAAAAAACACCGATATTTCCAAATTTACGACCCTTTTCAGGCTCTAGCTCGAAAATTCGTCCACGATCATGCCATTCCGACCCCAAATTCGTGTTCAGTGACCCCCAAAAAAAAAACATCGAAAAACATAGGTCTTATGCGACGACCAAGAAACTTTTTTTTTTTTTTTTCGTGGGCCTGTGTAATCCGCCAGACGTCAACTGAATTTCTTTCATACATTTCTATAATCGAATTTATCAATTACACCTGAAAAACTGCAATTTCAAAGAATAACTGTAGCTTAAAAAAAAAAAGTTAATTAAAAAAAAAAAGCCAAAATTTCCATCACGAATGTTGTTAATTGGATTTTTAAATTCAATGTCACTCGATCCTCCGTTCGCATAGCTCGAACCAATTGAAAAATGATTTTTCAAGGCTACATAATAAAGTATAAAAACAAAGTTGTGCATTTTTGCTAAAATATTAAAAACAAATTTGTGCATTTCTTATGGTGGGGGGAATAATTGGAAAAAAAAAAAGAAATTAAATTTAAAAAAAACAACAGGGGTCCAGCCTCGAGGCTGTTCAACGGTAGTCAAATTCATTCCAAGTATCGAAATCGTTTGCCACTTCCCGTTTTGGCCGCGCGATTGCATTGCACGAGTCGTTACACGAGCCCGGACGAGGTTCCAGCAAGCGGAGAGGGTCACGGCGGCGGTGACGTTATAATCGCATGGGTCGCCGGTTTGGATATCGGAAACGTGACCGCGGGCACCCTGCGATGCAGCATACAGGTACACCCTCATAACATTTTTACTTTTTACTCTTTTTTTTTTTCCAAAATTTTCCAAACGTTTTTCCAATCTCTTTTTACGAATGAAACCAGAAATGGTTGGAGGGGATTTCGAGATCTTTTGGATCTTTGAGATTTTTTTTCAATTTGAATTGTTTAAACTGTCGATTGAAAAAAAACAAAATTCTGGCAAAATCGACGAAATAAAAATCTATCCCCCCCCATATCTGAGAGCTTTGACCTGAAAAAAAAAAATCCTAATAAAGCAAAACGCGAATAATTTCGTTCGTTGTCAAGGCGGTGGACAGCGTGGAGAACGAGTCTGTGCGCTCGCTGACGTATACAGGACCGGTGAACTCATTGAGAACGGCGCAGCGTCCTCGCGAGGTATTTCTCACCGGTGACTGCGTCATACTTCACGAGGGTCTCGTAAATCACATTACATCGGACTGCACGAGTCTCAATGTAAATGTTATCGTTCACTGAACATACGTTTTGTGCCATTCCTCCTTTCCTCCGCGCGATCGAATCTCAGAAAAAAAAAAAAAAAATACCAAAAATACCAAAAATAAAATAAAATAAAAAAAAATGCATCCTCGCGCGTCACAAAACGTTCGCGGACATTGGCGCGAAATCCTCGACGTCAATCCAAGTATTTTTTTTTTTTTTCCTCCAATCCGACGAGTCAGCCTGTCGCAATCCAGAATATAAAAATAAAAGAAAAGCAAAAAAAAAAAAAAAAAACGCCCCGACAACTTTGAGGGGACAAAAGTTTTTGTTTTTCCTCCTCTCCCGTCCCGTTTTTTCGGGCATAACGACGATATTCGACTCGGAGGGGAACATTGCGATGGGATATTCGAAAAAAAAAAAAAAAGGAACGAAAGAAGAAAAAAAAAAACACAGAAGAGCTGTATTTTATGGAAAAAGTAAGTATAAAAGTTAAGAGTACGAAGGAAAAAGAATAAGATTGAATCTCGTAGGATGAATCATAAGCTTGTCATTGCCGGTGGACGGGCATAAGCTTTTGGAATAAAACCATATTTTCTCGTTTTGGGTGCGTATGCCCAGAGCCAACCGTCGACAGTTTGATTGCCAAGATCGGCGTAAATCCAGTCCGCTCGTCTAACGGACAAATCATCCGGCGCCTGCGCCTTGTAATCGTATAAAACAACGAGCTCCGTTCCCGTTGTCTCGTCGTCACGGAAGTCTCGCAGATCCTTCTGTTGCGATTGTTCGCTTCCCGTTATATTGACGTTACCTGCGCGGCCGTGCGAAGAAAAAAAAAAAAAAAAAAAAAAAAAAACAACAGACACCGTTCGTAAATTAACGATTCATCGAGCGAGTAAACGAAACGAGAATTTGCAAGGGGGGGAAAAAAATAAAGAGGAAGAATGGTAAAAAATTTTGTTACGGGGAGAATGGGAGGGGGATTGAATTCGGAGTAATTGTAATTTTTTTTTTTATGAAAAATTGTAATTAAATTTTAAAAAATTCCAATTACTTTGAATAATTGTTATGAAATTTTTGGGTGCGCGGGTGCCGAGAAGCAAAAAACCTCCGATCTGTATGAAATTTTGCACGGATCTTCCTGTTTGACGAGATAGGACTACCCATGGAAAGGATTTTTGGCGACTCACCAGGCGTTTTCGAGATATCGAATTTTAAAATGTGATTTTTTTTTTTTTTCGTTATCCTCCAACTGTATATCTATATCCGTCAGGCTGTGTTTAAAAAAATGAACTTTTTTTTTTTCTTCGCTCCTAACCACTCAAAACTTTAGGTTTTGACATTGAAGAGGCCCTCGTTCAAGTAGGGCGCGCTGTGGCTTAAAGTTCAGAGGTCTCTCAACGAGGATTTAGGTTTCCCATCTGATTAACGCGTAAAAAAAAAAAAAGGTTTTTCGTTCAAAATGATGTCAGGCAACGAAAAAAATTGGCGATTTCTGTGTTTCTTGGCTTATTTTCAAGCATGGCTCATCACCTTAAACGATGATAAGTCATTTTTTGGCTTACCTTGTTCCAATTTTTTTTTTTTTACGCCACTTTTCGACCGCTGCGGTCACTTTTTCAAGTTTACAAAGTTTACGAGGTATCAACGAGTCCAAAATGAATTGCCGCAAGTACCGATTGTTGATGCGATGAATAACCAATTCCAAAAATTTAGTAAAACATACAAAATTTTTCAAAATAAACATGGTTTTTTGAAAAAAACTGGAGTTCCGTATTTCCATATCTTCAATTTTATTCAAAAAACCATGCTTATTTTGAGAAATTTTGTATTTTTTACCAATTTTTGAAATTGGTATTTTGATATTTTTGAAATATTCGCATCGACAATCGATAATTGCAGCAATTCATTTTGGACTCATTCGATACCTTGGAGAATTTGTAAATTTGAAAAAGTGACCATTGTTGTCGAAAAGTGGGGTAGAAAAAAAAAATTGGAACAAGGTAAGTCGAAAAACGACCTATCGTCGTTTAGGGGACGAGGTTATGCTTTGAAATAAGCCAAAAAACACAGAAATCGCCAATTTTTTCGTTGCCCGACATCATTTTGAACGAAAAAAAATATTTTTTACATGTTAATTAGATGGGAAACCTAAATCCTCGTTGAGCGATCTCTGAACTTCGAGCTACAGCGCCCTCTTCGAACGAGGACCTCTTTAATGTCAAAAACCAAAGTTTTGAGTGGTAGGAGCGAAGAAAAAAAAAAGTTTATTTTCGACAAACCCTAATATAGCACAGATTATAATAAGAACATAGCGCGACAGATACATTTATAGTAAGAACGTGGTAAAAAAAAAAAAAAAAAATCCCATTTTAATGTTCGATATCTCAAAAACGCCAGCGAGTCGCCAAAAATCCTTTCAGGCGCAGTCTTTATCTTGACAAAAAACAGCAGAGGTACGTGTAAAATTTCAGAGGTTTTTGTTTTGTCGAAAGTTTTTTTTTTCGTTACTTGGAATAATCGATCTGATCTCGAATTTCAATTAAAATTGTACCTAAATTATGCTGATCATTGGCAGCGGTGGTCGTGGTGGTAGTCGTGGTCGCCGTAGTAGCGTACGAGTGAAGTACATGACCCGGATAAACGAAGCCGGAGGGTACGAAACCCTCGTTACCGTCGCAATGCCGAAGTACCCAAAACCAATCGGGATCATCGCGATTGAGGACAGTCACAAATTCACCTCTCTCGACGCTCACGTCGTTCTCGTCTCTCGCTACAAACGTGTACAGGACTATATATCGTCCCGCCGATGGATCCTGTCGAAAAAAAAAGATAAAAATTAAAAAAAAAACATATATACGAGAAATTTAAAATTTTATCGTGAAGAGGTAATAATTTTATGGAGCATTTTGAGAACACGAACGATTTTGGCAAATTTCAATCGAATCTTCGACACGCTCGACGATATACATATCGGCATACCTTGAAAAATGGATGCACGTCCGGCTGCGAGGTTACGCTCTGAATTGAATTTTGCGATTGCGTTAGGTTCGAACGATTAACGTTTATATCGGCGGTCGTTACGTTACGGGCGTAACTCTCGCAATCGGATGCCGAGCCCGTGTCCGTTTGATGCGATTCCATTGCCTGCGATCGACCCGTGCTAGCAACATCGCCGCCCTCGTTTTCGCTCGATCTTGGCAATTTTTTCTTCACATTGTTCATGAGAGCGGCCAGCGTTGATTCGGCCAATTGGGAGGTATAAGGGGCGCAGTAAGAATGCGGCACGAAACCTTCCATTCTCGTGTCGGCCGCTATTACGTAGACCCAGTCGTTTTCTCTGTACAGTACATTGACTGTCTGCGAGAAAAAAAAATTCGATCGAAGAATATATATATATATATATATATATTAGGGTGTATCAAAAAATTAAAAAACTTTTGGCTACCCTCAAAAATCAAAGATATCATTGAAATAAAGGTCTCCGTGCAATGATTCGATTTTTTGACAATATATAGGGGGCGCGCGGGACGTTTAAAAACGCAATTTTTAGCGTTAAATTCACTTTATCGCTGATAACCGGAAACAGTTCATTCCAAAAATTCTGATTTTTTTATATAAGGTGCCCGGATACGTACCCTTTCAAACCCACATTCACGGAACATTTACGGATGGTTCATATCTTCGAAAAAAATCTCTGAAAATCAATATTTTAACTATTTTTCAATTATACCTATCGTTGAATGTTGATTTTTTTCTTCTAAAACGTTTTTGTATTTGTTCCATCTTTTTTTTCTTGTGAAACTCGGTATCGGTATTGCTTACAATGCGCAAAATTCCTGAATAATAAATCTTTATTTTGGAAATTTTCATATTCACGAAAAAATGCTGTGAATCAATAAAATATAAAAATTTCCAAAATAAAGATTTATTATTCAGCAATTTTCGCATTGTAAGCAATACTGATACCGAGTTTTACAAGAAAAAAAGATGGAACAAATACAAAAACGTTTTAGAAGAAAAAAAATCAACATTTAACGATAGGTATAATTGAAAAATAGTTAAAATATTGATTTTTAGAGATTTCTTTCGAAGATATGAACCATCTGTTAATGTTCCGTGAATGTGGGTTTGAAAGGGTACATATCCGGGCACCTTGTATAAAAAAATCAGAATTTTTGGAATAAACTGTTTCCGGTTATCAGTGATAAAGTGAATTTAACGCTAAAAATGGCGTTTTTAAACGTCCCGCGCGCCCCCTATATATTGTTAAAAAATCGAAACATTGCACGGAGACCTTTATTTCAATATCTTGATTTTTGAGGGTAGCCAAAAGTTTTTTAATTTTTCGATACACCCTAATATATATATATATATCTCAGTAACGAGCAGGATCCGATAAAAAAAAAAGTACATCGGTAAGCTCAAAAAGCTTCAAGAAAAAAAAAAAATTTTTGATTCTTCATGCTCTCGCCTCCTCAAAACTTGAGTTTTGATGGGAAAAAAATATCCTCGCGAAGAGGGAGCTCTGTAGCTTAAGTGAAAGCCGCCGCTCATTGGACGTTTCTAATTATAACAGCCAATTATAACCGTCTATGACGAACTTTTTGGAAAGAAAAAATTGAGACCATGGAGGTTTTATTTCAAATAAAATTTGTTTCCTCGTCCCTCCCCCCCAGGGACTTTAGATCGGTTGACACTCTTGAGGCTCTATATCTCTCGCTAGTTCGTCCGATATTAATGCGTGCCAGTATCATTTGGTCTCCCTATTTTGACTCTTTTGCTATTATTCTTGATCAGGTGCAACATAAATTTCTTAGGCTGGCAGCGTTCAAGATGCCCAGAGTTGCCAGAACCCTCGGGCTCTGTTCGCTCAAGTCCCTCAGAATTTATACGGACATGATACATTTATATAAGATTCATAATAACATGATTGATTGCATTGATTATGTCGCCCGCTTCGATTTTAGGGCCCCGTCCCAGGCCGCTCGGAGCTATTTTGATCAGCTTTTTCGTATCCCCGATCGGTCCGGGTGAACTTTGGCATAGATCGATATATATTAGGCTTAGCGATACGTCGAATAAGTATCCATAGATCGATTTTTTTTCCATTTTTTTTTTTTACATTTGGAGCCGATTTACGACCATCCAACATGATCTTCCATTTAACGACCACCCTAATATATATATGAGCGAAAACGCCAATTATATGTAAGCTTTTAGGCTTCAAAATTTCGATTTTGCTGAAATTTTGATATATTATTGTGCGTACCACAAGATATGTAAATCCCCCAAATTTTAGACCTCTGGACCTTTCCGTTAACGAGCTACACATTAATGAATTTCTCCATTTGACGTTACGCGATTGTTTTTTCTTTATTTTTTCAACGCTTCCGGGCGTTGAAAAAAAAAAAAAAATAGAACCCAACGTGTTCTTTTTTGTAAAAAAGTCTGATCTTTTCGAATATAATATTCATTTTCAGGTAGAATTTCAGCAACAGTTAAAAAATCACGTGTTTTTGCCGAAAACCTTTTTTTTTTCAACGATAGTGCGCGATTTTAATTTTTTTTTTTTTAATTCCATCGAAAAGCTGAGAATTTTTTTCAGTAAAGTTACCAAATTTTCAGAGTGGGATGACCATGGGTTCGCATCTGAGCTGCATTTATGGAAAACTTGTACACGTCTTTTCGTTCAGCGGGTGGAGCGATCAAACGACGACGCGTACAAGTTTTCCATAAATGCAGCTCAGATGCGATCATCCCGCTCTGAAAATTTGGTAACTTCACTGAAAAATTCTCAGCTTTTCGATCGAATTAAAAAAAAAAAAAAAATTAAAATCGCGAACTATAGTTGAAAAAAACAGGTTTTTTGCAAAAAAAACGTGATTTTTCAACTGTTGCTGAAGTTCTAGCTGAAAATAAATTTTATATTCGAAAAGATCAGACTTTTTTACAAAAAAAAACATGTTGGGTTCTATTTTTTTTTTTCAACGCTCGGAAGCGTTAAAAAATAAAGAAAAAACAATCGCATAACGTCAAATGGAGAAATTCATTAAATGTGTAGATCGTTAACGGGAAGGTCCAGAGGTCTAAAATTTGGGGGATTTACATATCTTGGCACACACAATAACACATCAAAATTTTAACAAAATCGAAATTTTGAAGCCTGAAGGCTTACATATAATTGGCGTTTTCACCCATATATATATATATAGATATACATACATACATATATATATATATATAGAGATCGGAGAATAAATTGTTTACCTGTCCCCTCTTGACGAGAAGCTCGTCGTCTACGCACGGCGTAAAGTCATGAACTATGACCATTTTGCTGTCGGGCGAAAGACCATTTTCCTTCTCTATGCCGACTCTCACCAGGGTCTCTATACTGGCGCTGCCCGTTATTCTGCCGGGTGGCAGAGGTACTCTGCTTCCCGGACCGACTCCTCCGCCGCCGCCGCCGCTCGATCCCGTGCTGTCCTTCTCCAGAGTAAAGCTGTGAGTACCCGCTGGAATGACGTTTCCTTTTTTTTTTTTTTTTTTTTTTTTTTTTTCATCCCTTCTCGCATTATTTTCAACCGAGTCTCCGGAACTCCAAAAATAATGAATATTACAGAACAAAGAACCGGGCAATCTTATTTTCATTGGCTTTTTCGCCCAATGGGCGATGTAAATAAAATGGGCTGAAAGTTTGCGAAGAACTTGGATAATTCATTTTCTTTGATTTTGAAATTTGCGCAAAGTTCCAGGCTGCGCGGAAAAGTAAAATTGTTTCTGTAGAAAGATTTCTTTTTGGAAAAATTCAGTAAAATGTCAACTGCGTAGAGAAATATTTACCGTTAATCTCAGTATATCGTATGCGCAATTACGAGAATCTTTCATTATTTCGATTAACTTTGAGTAGGATTGTTTTTTTAAATCAAGTTTCAGGATTTCACACGAGTAATTAAAGCTTAATTTTCATGATTTTTTTT
Source organism: Rhorus exstirpatorius (assembly GCA_963564615.1). Classification (NCBI taxonomy): domain Eukaryota; kingdom Metazoa; phylum Arthropoda; class Insecta; order Hymenoptera; family Ichneumonidae; genus Rhorus; species Rhorus exstirpatorius. The sequence continues at coordinate 33,801,425 of OY751314.1, read as the reverse complement.
AAGTAACGCAATGCGCTTGAAGCTCGATTATTTTTATCAAGGGATTTTTCAAACAAGAACGATGAATCAATTCATTATTCATCTCTTATTTGCCTTTACCTTGTCAATAATAATATATGAATATGAGTGGCACTGATGTGAATCGGAGTTTCGCAACAATCTCATCGAGTAGCTTTGATATTATTCATATACAAATATAAAAAAAAAAAAACTATCTTTTCGATCTTTCGTAAATTCGAATATATTCAGAGTTTGGTGCTATAGAGAAAAAAAAATACTATTTGTGTATCCTCTCTGATACCCTAGCTGGAATGCAACGAGTGTTGAAGTCTCCTGCACAAGCAGTTTCCATGGGGATCCTTCAAATTCTTATACTTTACATGCTCTTTGATCATAAATTATACATTTTTATCAAGTTTATTATTATTTATTATTTTTTGGTATACCGGAAACATAAACATGCATGACAATACGAAAAATAACTCTCGCGATTCTGTCATTTCGATTTGTTCGAAAACGTAGCAAGCGTTTGTATAACTCTTTTATTTTATTTGTTCATTTTTCTTATACACGAAACCACCGATCTTTTTAATTCACTAACAATAAATAAAAAAAAAAATACGACTTACGTTTTTTTTTCTTTCCACGACGTATGCGAACCGGGCACAGAAAAGCCATTTTCCGTACTTCGAGGTTGTCGCCTCAGTTCCTCACACAAATTTACATCTCAAATCGACGATGAAACGAATAAAATATAAAAAAAAATAATTAAAAAAAAAAAGAACGCACTGCGGCTATCGTAAAGAACCCATCGGACCGTCAACCGAGATTCGCGAAAGAAACGGGAGCATCGAGAGAAAGAGAGATAGAGCGATATAACGTCGCAAATGTTTTTCAGGTTGTATCACTCGAACTCATTGGAACGAGAAATTAACTTGAAGGTTTCGCGTTTTCTTTTTTGTTCCCAAATATTAAAGAAATCGCGTTAGAACGAAATAAGTTTACTAGAGCTGATGGGATGAGAGCGACGAGAAGGGAATGAGAGGGTAAAGCGACAAAAAATTTTTCGAACCGACCAATATTTTTCCAGAGTTTAACCACAGGTGACGAGGCGCGCTCACGGGAGCTCTTCTCGACTCTTGTGTGTCCACACTGTGCAGGTCACAGACCACATATACAGGTTGGTACCAGGTTGGCCTGACAGGCCACCCCGTATATAAAAGCCCAGGCTTCGCTCTGTCCTTGTCCGTGATTTTAACATTTGAAAACTCGTACTTTAGTCATTGACCTGACGGGTAGACGGCGCTGAAACTACCGAAGATTGAGGAGGGGGCGAAGGATAGAAAATGTCAGGCTACGGGAGGAACGAGTACGAAAGGATAAAGTAAAAAAAAAATTATTATAAACTGCCGAATGAACGGGATCAAGAAAAATTCGTATGAATTTTAGAATAAAAATGAATAAAATAATTCAGAAGATCTAAAATATACTAATGATTTTTATTAATAATTATAATTAATATATAATAATCGAGGAGAGAGGCATGCTCATGAGGCATTCATGGATATACTTATATATATATATATATATATATATATATGATCAATGACATGCGATAATAATAAGAATTAAACTGCCGAATTAAACCGCGACTACCGCCGTGGCGGTAGCAGACGGCGAGAGAGAAAGGTGATGCGGTGTCGCATGACGTCACGTAGCAGTGCATGAGTGCAATCGAAAGCAAGTGGCGGAAGGAGAGAGGGGCTGGTGATAAGGCGAGGCGCCGACAGAGAGAGAGAGAGAAAAAAACAAGTGTCAGTTGTCAGTTGTGTTCAGCCGCCGCGTCTACGAGTCTGTCACTGAAATAGCTTGTATAGTGTCTGGTGTCTGCATGTGTCTCTGTTATTATATAGTTCCAATTTCCAATTTCTATTTAATTCGTGTTAAAACCTCGCTCAGTCCGATCGAATTACTCTGCTTCGTTGCTCCTCATCGATTGAGGAGCTCCTGTTGGGAGCAATAAAAGATTTAAAAAATTGTTTGGCCAAACTTCACGGTTGATTTATATTTTTAATTATTGTATTTAAACCATTGACCAACAATCATTAGTAAACGCGATTGGTAACAGAAAAAATAATTAAAGTTCAAGTTGCAGGGCTAACTAAAATTTTCGACTGTATGTCGAACATAACCTGTCAGATATATCTTATTTAGTTCTTTTTTTCGCGTGCCAGTCGGCAAAAATTTTCCAAAATTTGAAATTGTGGTCAGATACCGATAGGCGACATATACCCGTATTCATAGTCCTTCCTTGAGGTGTAAGGATCCCTTGTTCCTCATTTCACAACGTTAAAATGAGGTCTCGTAGTTTCTTTGCAAATTCTCGAAGCAGGCTCGTTTTTTTTTTTTAATTTTTTGTTTCCATAGAACTTATTGTCCAGCTGCTTACAACGAGGATGTATAAAAAGTGCCAAAAAAGTTTTTTCCTCATTCTAACCTCGAAATCGCAACTTCGTTGCGCTTTCTCGGCTCTCATGAGGAAAAATATCGTTCGATACTCGTACGAAAAGGCTTTTTGACGAAACTCGTTACAGCACTCGCCTTCGGCTCGTGCCGTAATCCTCTCGTTTCGTCAAAAAAGCCTTTGCGTACTCGTGTCGAAATGTACTATTCCTATATTCAAGTTTGACTCACAGTCACTACAATGAGGTTGCATTGAATTTTCTTGTAACTTTCATCCTGCTTAAATATATATATTTAGAGCTTAAATAAAAATATATACTCCGAATTGGGAGTTGAAAGAAATTAAATAAAAATTTAAACATGTAAAACATCCTAGCTCTGATGCAACGTATTTTGTGTAATTCTGATACAAGGATGAATACAATTCTCCAATCTTGCGTAGAAAATTATTCCAGAGAAAATTTTCTTTTTCTCTGTGATCAAAAGACATTTCTATGCCCCTCGATGATATACATACAGTTATGTGTGTATGCGTGTATGCGACTGGCCGGAAAAATTCAAACTGCTGTTTTTTGGACAATTTGAATGATCATGCTCTAAATTGGTACGCAAGTTGAACCTGTAGGTGTTATTTTTTCTCAATGCAATCATTTTGAATGATTTTTTATTGTAATATATATGCTCATCGATATTATTAAAATTCTTGAAGCGGGTTCCAATCAGCCACCTCTGCGCGGTGGAATCTGGGGAATTCATGCTTCGACAATATCATTGTAAAAGCATCAATTTGCTAACGGCTGAATCGCGGGTTAAGAAATTTCCGATTCTTAAAGCCTTTGCGCCTCCAAGCGCTTAATTAAATTATTGTATAATTTAATCAAGCGACTCATGTGCCGCTAATAGCAGAAAAATGTTGATCAAAAGAGACATCGCTCTCGATCTTTGATTTACATTTTTTTTTTTCCAGATATTACAGATTCAGCTTGAAACTTTATTACGATTACCCGTTTTTATGCATTTTATATGCTTTTGCTTAGTGATTCTATAAATTTTCGTTGATTCTCTGCTCAACATGTGTTCATACACGAGTAAAAAACATCAATTATCGGCCAAGTTTGGGCTTCCCTATCTGGGATCTTTTTGTAAGTTACACAGCTTGATTGTCTGTGTTGAAAAACACGTGCCCTAATTTTTTCAGATTTTTCCTCCCATTTCTTTAGCTATCGTTGGGTATAGAATTCTTTCATTTGAAACGTTTTTTTTTTTTTTTTTTTCATTTAATTTTGGCGGCTTGAATTTGAAAAAAAAAGAAAAAAGCCAATTGTATATTTTTTTTTTGTAAAAAAATCTCAACTTACCGAAAAAAAAATATAGCCTGATTAACATACGTGTAGAAGACTCTCTCAAAATCAAGCTTATAATCGGAAAAGTCGTTTTTTCGGCCATTGCCCAAAGTTCAAAAAAATTTTCCATATTTTTTTCCGAAAGTTGATAAAATTTTACATAATATATGTCATTTTTAAGTTTGGATCTCTAAAAACACTCCTGGGATTAATAAAAATGTAAAAAAAAAAACGTAAATCTCATTTATTCTAACAATTTTAATATTTTTTAATTTTTTAGAGTGGTTGTTAAAACGAACAATAGACAATTGTTGTGTACTGGTGTAAATACTGAGTTATTTTTTTTTATTATTTTACCATTACGACGACATACATGCATTCCAGTTGAAATACATGTGTTAGAAAAAACGTTTTCGAGTTCGACACAGGTTTGAGAATAACTGTTCCCAAATTATTTGGTACAGGCGAAATCGAAAGGTCTTTGAACGCAAAGATCTTTGATCAATTTCAGTCTTTGAATTAAGATACTCAATATTTTTCAAAAACTCAACAGTTACATTTGGTAAATTGGTAGAAGCCCATTCAAACAAGTTACCAAATGTAACTTTTGAGTTTTTGGAAAATATTGAGTATCTGAATTCAAAAACTGAAATTGAACAAAGATCTTTTTGGCGTTCAGACTGTCAAAGGTACTCAATCATTGCATTCGATTTCGCCTGTACCAAATAATTTGGGAACAGTTATTCTCAAACCTGTGTCGAACTCAGAAACGTTTTCTCTGGCACATGTATTTCAACTGGAATGATTGTATGTGTCGTAATGTTAAAATAATAAAAACAATAACCCAGTATCTACACCAGTACACAAAAATTGTCTAGCGTTCGTTTCAACAGCCACTCCAAAAAATAAAAAAAAACATTAAAATTGTTAGAATAAATGAGATTTAGAATGTTTTTTTTTTACATTTTTATTAATCCCAGGAGTGTTTTTAGAGATCCCAACTTAAAAATGACATACTTCATGTAAAATTTTCTCAGCTTTCTGAAAAAAGTATGGAAATTTTTTTTGAACTTTGGGCAACGGCCGAAAAAACGACTTTTCAGATTATAATCTTGATTTTGAGAGTCTTCTACGCGTATATTAATTAGGCTATATTTTTTTTCGTAGTTGAGATTGAAAAAAAATATATATAGAACTGGTTTTTTTTTTCAAATTCAAATCACCAAAATTAAATGAAAAAAAAAAAACAAAAAAGTTTCAAATGAAAGAATTCGATATCCAATGGTAGCTAAAAAAATGGAGGAAAAAATCTGAAAAAAAAATATGGCACGTGTGTTTCAACACAAACACCACGCTGTGTAACTTACAAAAAGATCCCCAATAGTGAAGCCCAAACTTGGCCGATAATTGATATTTTTACTCACATATATATATTTTGCTCGATATTTCTTGAATCTTTAAGGTCAACTTGTAAATTTTTTTTTCAGATTATTTCTCATGTATTGTGGATTAAGTTTCAATGTTGAACCATATCGCGTGTATTTCTTTATATTATTTATATTATGTCATGTTTCCATTGTGTAATGATGCACAGATTTTTTTCTTCATGGATCGTGTGTATTGATGGAACAAAACGCTTTAGGTTTGCAGGTTTTCTCGTTGCTCCAGGGACTTTTTTTCAGATCCAAGTTAGCTCATTGTGCCTTTAATATCAAGAGGTTCTGTTCGTAAATTCAGGCTAATATTAATATTCTTAATTAATATTCGAATATAAGGTTGAAATTTTCAATCTCACAAGGAGAGTATCAGGCCTCCGGGTCATGGATTCTTCTCAAACTTGCAGGTGCATTTCCTTAGCCCTAGAAATGAAGCCTCTTATGCGTAGTTCTATCTAATAGGCCTTTTGTCGCTCGCTTCATTACATAAAATACCATTTTTGAGCAATTTTGGATACGTTATTGAAACTTTATCGGCCGATCATAAAAATGAATATTCCATGCGTTAATTCACCACATTCAACGTTGGCCGTTACAGGTAGACCGATACACACTATTCGCAAGCGAAGAAAAGTGAAGCTAAGCAAACCGAAGCAAAGATTTATATTAAATATCGTTTTATGGGAATACGCATAATATTTGCAAGCGTGTAAATTAAATAACGGTATAAGACCAGACGTTAATATGAAAGTTTGCTTCCATTTACGTCCAAAAGTGCTTTTTAAAATCCTGCGCTAGCACAGAGTTCACTTCGGAGTGTTTTCAAAAGCCTTGGCGCTAGCACTCGGGAGTGAATGAAAGCAAACTTCCATATTGGCGTCTGATCTTACAGCGTTATTTCATTTACATGCTTGCAAATACTATGCGTATTCTCATAAGACGATGTGTAATATAAATCTTTGCTTCGGTTTGCTTAGCTTCACTTTTCTTCGCTTGTGAATAGTGTGTATCGGTCTAGCTGCAGCGACCAACATTGAATACGGTAAATTAACGCATGGAATATTCATTTTTATCATCGGCTGACAAAGTTTCAATGAGATATCCAAGTTGGCTGGATCAGTACAGAGCAGTAGCGAAGAACTGATAAGTCGCTCAAAAATAGTATTTTATGTAATGAAGCGAGCGACGCAAGGCCTATTAGATAGAACTACGCATAAGTGGCTTCATTTCTAAGGCTAATGAAACACACCTGCAAGTTTGAGCAGAATCCATGACCCCCGGAGGCTTGATACTCTCCTTGTCGGTATAAAATCATAATCCTCTTTTTTGTACATATCTTCCCGCTTTTTTATGTCTCCGTTGGTACAACGAGCGAAGAGCCTTTTGTCAGGGTCGTCGAGCTCATGGCTAGCTTTTGCTGGATTCGTGATTCCTCGAGTCCAGTACTCTTTGTCATATTATCGGTATTTTATATTTTTTTTTCCAAATTTAACATACCAACCCTCTCAGGTTGTATCTACCGCCGCTTCATAATTTCCCCCAGTTTTGTCACATCGTGCTTTAGGGATTTTTTTTCTCAGATTCAAGTTAGCGCTTTGATATTAAGCGACGGATTATAGAGAGTGGAGTTATAGGCCTACAGGGGACACCGCTGAAAAAAAAAAAACACGCTTACATTTGCTCTACCTCATGGTGGGTGTGGAAATGAGCGAGTCGCAATATTTTTTTTATTAGATCCAGTAGTTCTCTATTCTATACAAATTATTTTCAGTGCTACGATTTTCGTACGTATGAAATTGCCTAGCAACGTATACATATATATATGTATATATATATATAATATAATATTTAAAGTTATCTCAATGTTGCTCCAATGAAATCATGGCTACATCTCAATCTTCTTCAGTAATGTAGAAAGTAATGAGAAAAAAAAAATTCTACCAAGAGGAATTCCTTTCATCGATCGGAAGGAAGAAGAAAAATGATGACTGCTTTTGGTATAGCATTTTTAGCTTACGAAAATTCATACCAAAAGTAAGTGTCTATATATGTATATATTATAGCAGAAACGTGAAATTTCGCAAGTTGGAAGGAATATAGGATTTAGAGTTGTGTGCATATATATACGTATTTCAATATATGCATCGAATCGATGATTTTTTTTTTCTCAAATACGAGGCCCAGACCCGGGCTCAAGATCACATTTTGTACTCTGAATTTGCACTGTTGTATTTAATGACACTCTTACTTGTTAACAATATATTTCACTTAATTATCAAACGATTTCATTTATTTTTTTTCTTTCGATCTATGCCTTTTCGGCTATGTATATTCATTCTCTATGACTAATATAAAAAGCTGAATATTAACATGGTCTTCTCTCTGTCACGAAGAACGATTCGCATCGAATTACCGAAGAATAAATATATGGGTGTGCACATGAAGAAAATAAACTATTGACGATAAATTAAAAAAATTAAAAAAAACAACGAATTTCTATACGACTATCCAAAGTAATGTTTTGTTTTTACAATTTTTGAATAAAAAATTTTCTCTTTCAATAGGCGCGATCACTGGTTAGATTCGAACCGTACGAAATCATTGGATTATTAACGATTATTTGCACTGATTTTTTTTTTTTCTTTTCAATATACAAACCGTCGTACTTGTGAGTTTACGAAACTTGGATCACAATTATGTTTTTTTTTCCCCATGTTTTTTTATTACTCAAGGCGATTGCCAATTGCAGGTACTATTATATTTTATATATATACGAGTTGATCAATGATCGTTGATAAATTTGACGATAAAATAATAATACAAAAATGCAAAATTTTCGCAATTACCGATTGAGATTGATGACAAATTATTTCGTTTTTTTTTTCTTTCTTCTTTCGATCTTAAATAAATTGCTTATCGTGTGTCCGCTTTTTTTTTGACGAGCCATTCGAAGAGTCGATATAGTTTCTCCATTCATCCTCTCTCTCTCTCTCTTTCTTTATCTCTCTCAATTATTGCATTTACAATCGACATAAATTTTCGCACAATAGTTTATTTTCTTTAACAATGATTGTTTATTACTATTAATATCTATAATGTAGGTCGCAGTTAGATGAGATGCTTATACTTTATTCTCAGAATATTTAGGCTACAAGTTTGAAAAAAAAAAAAAAAAAAAAAAAAGAAAAAAAAATCGAATCTGACCTCCGAGAGATCAATCTACAAAAAGGTGATCGTTATATTCAGACCAAACGAATAAATAAAGCGGTTAAATACATTTTCTCCTTTTTTTTTCTCTTTAATCTCGCAATATTCGGGCACGTCTCGCGTATAAACGTATAACAAAAATCAGACGTCACAAATATTTGTATTTTTTTTTTATTTATATAAATTACATTGCCGTTTTGTTTGTTTATCTTCGTTTTTTTTCTATTTGAAATACATATTACAAGACTCAGCAATCACACAATTCACGGGGAGGGAGGGGGGCTTTGTATAATTTGTGTCAACTGACCTCAAATTGTATTTTCAAACGGAGCAGTACGTGAGATACATGGTATATACGTATACATATATATATATATACGAATAAATCGGAGTTGGGTAGCAAAAATTGATTGTTTAATTACCGTTTTAATTGAAATTACGGGAATTGTAATTTAAATAAATAATTGACAATTACTCGAGGTAATTGTCATTTGAAAAATGTAAAGTCGAAGTAATTGTATTTTTTTTTTGTTTGTTTTTCAATTGATTGACGATTATTCAAATTGTAATTGATAATTTTTCATGAAAAATTTTGGCTCAACTCCGAGGAACGTATGCAAAATCTATATTTTCATGAATGTTTGAGGAATTTCATACCAAATCTAAAGCTCCAAAAACCCAAATCTTAGACTTTCGTATTCTTTTAGAATTAAAAAATGGCGATTACGTGATTTTTTTCAGAATTTTTTTTTCCGCTACCTATTGCCGGGCGTGAGAAAAAAATTTCAAAAAAAGCCTACGGATCGTTATAACTTGTGCGAATATCGGTGAAATTTCGAACAAAATTTTGACAATTAGCAAAACAATGAACAATGGTGAGCCATCGTGAAAAGTAGACGAAAATATTTTTTTCCGGTAAGTATGTCAAGATGAATATTGCTGAAAATTTCACAGAATATGCTCCTGTTTGTGGGGGAAGTACGACATATTTTTTTCCCCGATGGGCCGAGCTAATGTAAAACTGTGATAATTTTTTTGCATTTTCTGAAATAACACATTTTCACAAAAGACCTGGATAAAAAAAAATATCGCAGTTTCACATCAGCTCCGGCCGGTTAGGAAAAAAAAAAAAATGTCGTGCTTCCCCACAAGCAAGAGCATATTTCGTGAAATTTTCGGCAATATTCATCATGAAATACTTGCCGAAAAAAAAAAAATATATATTCTCGTCAACCTTTCATGATGACTCGCTGAGTTTCATTGTTTTGCTAATTGTCAAAGCTGCATTTGAAAGTTCTTCAAATGCAAAATTTATGCTCCAAGGATTTTTTTTTTCTTTTTCGTTTTCGAAGCACCGATATTCGTACAAGTTGTGACCGCAGGATTTTTTGAATTTTTTTTTTCTCACGCCCAGCGGCAGTGGAAAAAAATTCTGAAAAAAAAAAATCAAGTCATCGTCATGTTTTGTAACTCTAAGAGAATACCAAAGTCTCAGATTCGGATCTTTTGAGCTTTCGATTTGGTATGGAATGCCCTCATATACATATATGTATACGTATATTTTTAATATATCGGTATCCTATGTAAATATAATAACCGAGTGTGTGTGTGTGTGTGTGTGTGAAAAAACGTAAAGATTCTATCTTAGGTGGGATTCTTATTACATGAGTTAAGATTACAATTGTACACCTCTGAATCCTTTATTTTTTCTTCATTTTTTTTTTCTTATTTTATTTGTTCGTTCGAATCTCGCATACGTCCCGACTATCGCGTTCGATATTCATTTCAATTGCTTTTGAAATTCTATCGTGCATTTTCCCCCCGTTTCTCGTGAAACGATCGAAAATTCAATGACGGCGAGGAGGAATAACAAAGATGATTTTCTTTTTTGCTTGAAAACCTTTTTTTTTTTTTGCCAGACCGAACTTCCGGTTGGAAGTCTTCATTCGCGGAGGAAGACATTATTATTATTATTATTCCTTTCTTTCTTTAACACCGAAGACGTGTAACGACTCAGAATACAAATATACCTATCGAGGAGTCAAATGAATATACACGAATACATACATACATATATATATATATATATATGTACTACGGGATGGCAGAATGTCCGGTCACGCTGCAACGTGACTATTGGAATATAAAGGATCAATGATTATCGTTAAATTTTTTTTTTTATGCTGAAACGGGCGCAAACCCACCAGAGATTTTCGAAGCAATATCGCATACCACCCGAGACTTTGCTACATTCTGTGCAATTCAAATACACGAATCATGAAAAAAAAAGAAAAAAAAATTGACGAGTGTATTCGAGATTATATAATGCAAATATGAGTATGTACGATTGACGATTTTTTTTTTTTTTGTAATGTATATATATGCGTGTATTATCAATAATCGTTATATGACTAATATGTATCGTATCATCTATACATATAGAACAGTACGGTTTGACTTGATAAAGAGAAAGTTATTTTTTTGTTTCGTTTTCTTTTTTTTTTTTTTGCTTTTTTTCCCTCTACGAATTCGCTCGAGGATCGTCATCGAGCATTGAATACCACGCTTCGCCCTATAAAGTCTTTCTCCCCGATTTTTTTCCATCCATATCGCCGAAAGAGCGATATGGGGGAAAAAAAAATTATTCACGTATCATGCTTAACGTGTTTTGCTTTTTTAAATTCGGTTGGACAATTATCGAGATTGCTGATGATGGAATAATCGTTCGAACGATTGAGAGAGTGCTGATTTTTTTTTTTCTACAACGACAATGTGATCGTTATTGCAATTTTGTGATTGGAAAAAGAAAAAATAAATGAAATTAAGGATGTGTCTTTTGTAAATTTTGAAAAAAAAAAAAGTTCAATTTCGTCAGGGATTCGAGACGACTCGGCGATGGGACACAAATTCGAAGGAGAAAAAAAAAATCAAACGTTACTCAAGATCCTAAGAATATCAATTTTTTGAATAATATCGTAATCCCAAAAAGATTATTGATTTAATTGGCTAAAGAAAATTGTTCAACGAATCGTCGATAAAATGTTTTGCTTTTTGTCAGATTGATTTTTCCGAATGAATTTTGTCGACCATTGTTTTTTTTTTTTTTTTTTTTGTAAAAAAAAAGTTTTGGCCCTCGAGAAACGAATGAAAAGACGGGAATTTTTTTGGTATTTCACTTGTTTTGTTTTTCAAAAAAATCGTTATTCCAAATGAGTATTCTCAGCGAGTCGCTTTTTCGCTCTGCGGTTGATTTTTTTTTTTCGTTTCAGATTTTTGTCCCACGAAGAGGGTTCCTCGAAATTCTTATTTTTTTTTTTTTTTTTCGTTGGCAATTCAAGGGCAATGCATCCTCGAGGACTTGACCGCTCTACGGTCATATTCGAAAAGTAGTAAATTCGTGAAAAAAATGTTTGCTACGATATTTCTCCCCTTTCATTGGTTTTTCTAAATTTTCATTTCTCACGTCGCGATCCATGATTTTACAAAGATTCCTCGATTATTCCACTGCCCAAGAATAATGGGAAATGAACATAAATAATTCTTCGTGATCTCAAACGAGCCAAAATTTCGACGATAATGAATCGAAAAAATAATGAACGAAATGGAAAAATAATTTCTTCAAAAAAGTACCAAGCTGCGTAAAATTGAAATTCGTCAATTACCTATTTTTTTTTTTACGAAACAAAAAAAAATAATAAAAATTCATCTCTCCGGACAATGGCAACGAAGGAGAAATTTTGTTTTACGCGATCCCAATGATTATGTTTTTTTTTTTCCCATGCTCACCGCGCGTCGATGTAAAACCCGAGCCAAGTTCATTTCGTGCAAAATTTGCCCGGGGAAAATTTTTGGCAAGAGATTTTTCAAAAAATTTTCTACTTTTCGAAGCCAATTGCCTCGCCTGTTCCGTCATCCTTCGACGCGGTTCGAATGATTCTTCAATGACTCGAAATTCCTCTCTTCGCTATTTACGAATCGTTTTTTTTTTTGTTTGTTTTTTGTACTTTTTTGCAATAATTCGCACGATAGTATTACTATTATCAAGCATACGCCTATGACGAGAGAATTGTATTTGAGCCATACTCCCA